>JARYGA010061028.1:226104-312877 GCA_030545235.1 Helianthus tuberosus
GGTCTTTTTCATTTTATGTAAAAAGACCGAATACCCCTAAAAAAGACCAAATTGCCCTTTAAATTAACAAAAAAGACGGAAACACCCCTGACTTAACGGAGAAAAATGGATGAATTTATCGAACCGAATGAAAATGGCAAGATTTCAAACCTTTTGGATCCCGATACAGAAAAACAAACCTTTGGACGAAAGTCGCAAAACTGGCCAAACCTCAAGGACGAAAATGGCATTTTACTAAAAAAATTAACATGATAAAAAATTACTCCCATGTCTACATTTTGACAGCTAAGCGGATCAGATCAAAATATTTGAAAGTTGATGAACATGATTTTGAATGTTCATTTTTTTATGCATTAAACCATATAAAATATGATGTAAATACAACTTTGAAAGAAAGTTTAACCTTTTTTAAGAAATTTTAACAGGGAGAGCTGAAACTAAAAGATTTTGATATAGTAAAAGAGGCTGGAGGTACCAGTAGGCCCGTTATAAAGAGTTACATGGTTAATGTGAAGAGTAACACACTCAAGATTCAACTTTTCTGGGCTGGAAAAGGCACTATTGGAATTCCTCTAAGAGGAAGTTACGGTCCGATCATATCAGCTATATCAGTTCACCCGAGTAAGTATTTCTTCATTTCCCACATCTGATTTCCACCATATTCTTATTTTTAAGATTAAAGATTGCATAAATCCAACAAAAAGATGAATAGAAAGGTATGCTTTGACTTTTGAGGTCAAACATGATATACATTTGCTAAAAGTTAAACAACACAACAATTTTTTTAACCATAGTGGTTATTAATAGTGTCCAGTTTCATCAACCTTATTGGTAAAATTTAATGATAGTAAAGATTCATAAATTTTTTTTCACTTGTGGGCCTAAACGCTCAATGAGTAATTTTTTTAAACAGATAAGAATACTAATAGTATATTATTATATTACTAGATTCTATCATGAATTGATTCTGTCCCCCCTCGTTACTTAACGATTTATCAATTACTAGAATTCATGTATTTAACGAGTATAAATGCATTTTAAAGTATTATAATGTCATAATGTTGCCTTTATTACCTTGTTTTATACAGATTTTAAGCCCCCAAATTTTGATAAAAAGATTGATGGTCGTTTACTAGTTGCAACGGTTGGTGGAGGACTGCTTTTAGTAATTCTAATCGTTTTTATCTTGTGGAGAAAGGGCTACATTATGGGTGGAAAAGCAGCCGATAAAGGTAAATCTTTCATTATCTTTTGATAATTTTAACTAGAGGTAACAATTTCATCCTGATTATATAAGAACAGGTTGTTTTTATTTCAAATGGATCACATCAATAGCTTTAGCTAAAATTGGAACTGGTCAAATGGGTGTCAGATGGTTCGAACGTCTTCCAAATTCTATATGTAATACATGCAGTCTCCAAAGTCGTTTTATTCAAAGATTTTGATATCTATTGTTATAAACTAATAATACTGTTCTTGTAATCATTCTATTGAAAGCCTTTTTTTACATGTACTAAAAGTAGCCCGTTTTCATGTAACCTGTTTAACTAACCCACCCATATTTTCATTTCTAACTTTGTTTGCTAACGATTTCATATTGCAACAACTAATCTTGGACTTATTGATTAACAGAGCTTAGAGGTCTAGATCTACAAACAGGAATATTCACGCTCCGACAAATAAAAGCCGCAACCAAAAACTTTGATCCATCGAACAAGCTTGGAGAAGGTGGTTTTGGTGCGGTTTACAAGGTGATGTTATTGTGTTAAATTGTCAGCTGATCAAAACACAGGTCCAAATATACAGTATTTTGTTATTTTATTATCTCGTGTTACTAATATATCATATGTTATGTAGGGTCAACTGTTGGATGGGACAGTAATTGCTGTGAAACAACTGTCGTCGAAGTCGAAACAAGGTACCCGTGAATTTGTCAATGAAATCGGCATGATTTCGGCGCTACAACACCCTAATCTTGTCAGACTGTATGGATGCTGTGTTGAAGGGAACCAGTTGTCTTTGATTTATGAGTACATGGAAAATAATTGTGTATCTCGTGCTCTTTTCGGTAAGCTTAAAGTATTAATTAGCAACGATGCCAATATGGATGGGTTGGGTTCACGGGTAAAAGAATCGTGTCGAATCTAAAAACAGGTCATTAGTATTAGTATTAGTAATATTACAATTGCAAGATGGTGTGAATAGTTACCCCATTTTTTTATTGGTACAGTTGGTTAATTCTTTGACTTGCATACTATCACTTTATATTATTATTATTTTAATCTTTATGATTTCTTACATATATATAATGTTTTTCTTTTACAATTTTTAAAATACAACGTTTTCCTACATTATGAATATACAGTTGAGACACGTTTATTAATATCTACATTTCGGTGTAAATTTTATTCGAAACTGAACCCATCTACGTTTTAATGTCAATTTTATTCGAAACTGAGTCGGGTCAAATGTGATATATTTTTACTTTTATTTAAATACGCTTTCGTGTTTTAACGTTCATGCTTACAACGACATGACATTTCAAATATACCACTGCGACATGATTTTTTGTCTACGTTTCGATTGCTTTCATTTTCATCATGAAGTAACTCTTTTCGATAATTCAGAGCATACCATTGCAACATACCTTTTAACCTACTTTCAGTGTTCATAACCGAACCGCCGCAGCGCGCGGAATATTTCACTAGTTATTTTATATATGCAGGGCCGGCTCAACCATTTTGGTGGCCTAAGGCGAAGTAAAATCTTGTGGCCTTTTTCTCAAAAAAATGTATGTAATTGAAAGTTAAACTTGAAGGGCCCAAGTGTAATTATTTGAAAGATTATGTTAAAATTTAAAATCAAGGAAAGAAAACGCTGAACCAGGGATTCGAACCCGGGTCTCACTAACATCCTTACATACACTAAACCACTACACCACAAACCATCAATCTATTAATAACCCACACCCTAAATCTTTTATAAATGGACTGTGTTTTCATCAAATTGTAGAGGCTCTATAGTTTTGGTGGCCCAAGGCCCAAGCCTCATTTGGCTTACCCTTGGGCCGGCCCTGTATATATGTCAAAATGGCCGGGGTGACCTGCGAAATCTTTCTGTCCATTTTTTTTTAAATTTGGTAACTAGTTACAGTATTATTACAAAATCTTTTCACCCGTTTGACCCGCTCCCCTTTTAGCTAGATTTTTCGTTTAATCCGTTTGAGATAAAAACAATACAAATAGATCCATACCCAAATAAATGGGTTGAAAATTTCACCTCTAAATACCTATCAAAATTTATTTGGAAAAAGAAACAACTTGTATACACTAATGTAGAAAACCTAATGGCGTGATTAAATCCTACAGGGCGAGACAAAGTGTCGAAAGCAAAGCTGACATGGCCCATGAGGGTGAAGATATGCATAGGGATAGCTCGAGGTTTGCTTTATCTTCATGAAGAATCACAGCTGAAAATTGTGCATAGAGATATTAAGACTAGCAATGTTTTGCTTGATAAAAAGCTCAATGCAAAAATATCTGATTTCGGTTTAGCAAAGCTTAATGATGACGGAAATACACACATCAGCACTCGTATTGCAGGAACAATGTATGTTCTCTAGTTATACGTATGTTTACGGGACAAAACTGGTTTGGGTTGAAACGGGCATTTTTTTAGTTCCGGTAAAAAAACCGAGTCGAGTTGGGTTTACCACTTTACCCACAAACGCTTCTTTGCCCATTATGATTGCAAAAGGCATATTGTTCAAATAAATATCTGAATCTTTTAATAAAAACTAGAGTAAAGTACACGGATGGTCCCTGTGATTAACCAAAGTTTTAAATTTAGTCCCTAGTTTTTCAAAAGTACACGAATGGTCCCTATGGTTTGCACTTTGTAACGTATTTAGTTCTCAACTTTTGCCAAAAGTACATGGATGGTCCCTGTGGTTTGCACTTTGTAACGCATTTAGTCCCCAACATTTAGTGACTAAATTCGTCACAAAGTGCACACCACAGGGACCATCCATGTACTTTTGGCAAAAGTTGGGGACTAAATACGTTAGAAAGTGCAAACCACAGGGACCCATCAGTGTACTTTAAAAAATCTAGGGACTAAATTCAAAATTTTGGTTAACCACAGGGACCATTCATATGTACTTTACTCTAAAAACAGGAGCTTCTATGTATTAAAATCAGAGTTTGTGGGACTTGCATGACCCCCGTTTTTTTGCTCATACTTTTAATTAATCGGATTTGACTGTTTGAAATAAAACACAAACCGAGTTGTGCTTTGGTTCTCATATCTATTAGTTTTATTTTATTTTTTGGTCCTCAGAGGTTATATGGCTCCAGAGTATGCCATGCGTGGTTACTTGACTCCTAAGGCAGATGTTTATAGTTTTGGAGTTGTGGCGCTAGAAATTGTTAGTGGAAAAAGTAACACCAACTACAGGCCAAGAGAAGACTTTGTTTACCTTCTTGATTGGGTGAGCAAAATCAACACAATTTTGGTTCAACAACTTTTCCGGGGGTGTTTGGATTCACATAATCACTTCCAAAACACACATCCAAACACCCCCTTAGGTGAACTACAATACACCTTGTAACCAACATTCTTTGACCCAAAAAGTCAAAACCGTAACATGTTTGTTTGTTTGCTGTGTAGGCATATGTTTTACAAGAAAGAGGAAGCTTATTAGAACTGGTTGATCCAGACTTAGGGTCAGAATATTCATCTGAGGAAGCAATGACGATTCTGAACGTGGCTCTTTTATGCACGAATGCATCACCAACGCTAAGACCAACCATGTCTCAAGCCTTGAACATGCTAGAGGGTCGAACCAATGTTCAAGATTTGCTATCGGACCCGGGTTTTTCAACTGTAAACCCTAAGTTTAAGGCATTAAGAAACCACTTTTGGCAACACCCTAGTGAAACCTTCACCGTGTGTGATGACCCGAGTACCGAGTCCCTGCTCCCTTAATATAGGTATTAGGTGTTCAAAAATTATTTAAAAGAAAAACTAACAAGCATGCAAATGTGTATCTAATTGTGTATATGACAATAAACACTCATAATGTAAGAATGTGCTAGTAGTGCCTCTATTATTATAAGAGTCAAAACTTATCAAAGGATGAGTTTTAGCCTTTCTGTTTTTACCAAAATTTGAAAAGTATGCATGATTTTCTTAGAATATTAATTTACATTATATTATTAATTTTAAAATGAAGAGAGTTTCAATCTAATCTAGCCTTACCTAACATTATATTACTAAAAAATAACCATTGAATTCCTAACCTTAAATTACTAAAAAGTAACCAAAATTGTGGAAACTTGATTGTTAAGTGGATAACATATGTACAAGCTAAAGTATTAACACAAAAATATGGCATAGAACAGGGATACTTAAGATATCCTAAAGTATTGAACTTTAAGCGTAAGTGGGCCTATGAGGGTGAATGGTAATATACATCGGACCATTAACCATAAACTATTAGGATAAACGGATTCTTCGTATCAAATATATCGTAGAATGAGATCATCAACCATTAACTATAAAGTACAAGTTTATGACACCATGGAGTATATAGTATTGTAATAGGGGACCATTAAGTCACTAACTATACACTATAAATTAACTTTTCATGTTTTAGGAATTATAAATAAGAAATGTTGAGGCATGTGATAATTAGCATCTTCTGCTTCATGATCGGGCTATCATTTTGGGTCCACGCAAATTAGGTTTTTGGGCTTTGGTCGTTTCTGGGAATGTAACAGAATCCGGGGCTTGGGGCGAGGTAAAAAAATGAGCCCCTAATATATTCAACCCCAAGGGCGGAGCTTTTAAGGGGCAAGGGGGTGCACCCGTCCCTGCCAATGTTTCGGTTAGTACTTAGTAGTGTAATTTTTCTGATTTTTCGTCTGAAATTCTTAAAATTATATAGGTCCGCCCCCGCCAATTATTTTGTCTAAAAATTCTCTGCCCTACCAAGTTTATTGTCCAAAAAAAGTAAACATATTTTCATATTGAATTAAAAAAATGTGAAAATGGGGCTATTAGTAATTTTTTTAATTGTTTTTAAACTTGAAGTGGGTTTAAATAATGTCTGAAACTAGATTTTATATAAATGAAACTTGAGGGTTCAAATTTAGTTTTTTTATATGTAAGAACGGTCATTTGAATGAGTAAAGATTATTTAGTTTTATTTGAAGTTATTATTGTTTGACCCGATCCGATATAACCCGAAACATAGCAATAAGAAAAAAAAATCAGGGTCACATGTTTTTCCGCCCCCTCGAAACTTTTGGTCAAGCTCCGCCAATGTTCAACCCCTCTTTTCTACACATTCCTTTCTGTAAAAAAATAGTTTTTTTACTGATGTGTTTATATTTGAACTCTATAACAAGCAAAATAAAAAACAATCGATCATTTAGTGGCAGATCTAAACCCTAGATAACCAATCTCACCTGAATTCGTACTTCATACCCCCACCGAAACACCAGAACCTTAAGTCGCCGTAGTCAGGTGGCGATGACCTTTTTAAGCAGAGGTCAAACTGATGCAAAACGGTATCAATGGAAATCAATCTCCGAGTCTCAATCATTGGGTGACAACGTGTTGAGCCACCATCTCGGCGATTGTGTTGGTTGTATCGCCAACGTAAAGGACGATAAGATTCCGGACCTCTGGTGGTCCGGTGGTCCTTCTAGGCAGCCAAACGCCCTGGTTTTTGTTACTTAGGTGGTATGCCATGGGTGTCTGTCGCAACCCCCGATCCCTGATCCCAAGGAACGGGCGGCCGCGGGCCAGTTTCGGTGGTATCGCGTATTGTCTAATTTGGCAGCGGAAATTTTCATCAGGACCGTAGTTAGGAAACATTGATCAGAGTAAAATACCACATTTTCATAACATTAAACAAATGGGTTAAAACCCAAGTTCGTAGTACACACGTTTTCATAGGAATAAATCATATTTTATTTAATAAAAACAACTATTTTATTTTAGGTAACTTTATTGCCACTTTTCAAAGCCTTCAATGCTGTCCAGCTGGCTTCTATTTGGCTTTCACAGTTTGTTACCTGAAACGCGTTTTAAAAACATTTGTCAGTGGGAAATACTAGTGAGTGAATCCTAGTTTAATCAAGTTCAAATAAAAACCATTGTACAGTATTGAGGGCGGTCTCGCAATTACATTTGTTTCCAAGTTATAACAATTAACATCCATGGTACTGTCAGACCCGACTTGTGGAACTGTTACTCCTTGACCAGGTGGTAATAAATTTTGTATACAAAACCCCAACATACTCATGATAATTGTATTCTTACAAATACTCAATCACTGTTTAATATATAATTAATTGTATGAGGTTTTGTAAAAACAGTTAACAAAAAGGTTTACAAAAAGCGGATCAACTCACATTGTTGTCTTAGATTTTCCGTAAGTGTTTCCTGGTGACAATCTATAATTTACACAAATGCACACGCGTTAGTATAATAACCCATTTTAACATTAGTAATACCCTCCCCGAGACGGCATTCCAATGACTACGTCGAGCAAAACCACGACAGCCGTTACGGAACCCTTGATCAATCGGGCAGCGTATCTAATACGTATCCAGGGGTTATAATACTTACAACGGAGCAGAACTTCGCTATTTAGGGGGTATAATACCCGTGTATTCTGTATACTATTCAGAATTAAGAGAAAGAAACAATTTTTGAACGATTTCGACTGAGATCCGATGGCTCCTTTATATAGGGCCTGATTTCAGCTTTTATACGGCCCGCGTCAAACCCAGTCAACGCGATAGCTTGGCTGGGTCATCGAGTAGGCTTGCTGTGTGTTGGGCCACGTGGCGGCCCAGGGTCGTGCCAGGTTTTTAAGTTGTCGCGGCCTGCGTAAGGGTAGCCAAAGGGCTACGCGGTGTAAGGACCTTCAAAAATGTCCCAAACCGACCCGTAAGTAAAAACCCGGACCCCTGAAACCCTAATCCATATCAAAAACCAAGAAAATCAGATTTTTGGTCTTCAGGCGGGCCGCGTAAAGGATAAGCGGACCCTTACGCGGGCCGCGTCAACTCAACATTTGACCGGATAAGCATCCGGGCCACATGGCATCCACCTGGCAACCCTACTCGTGACCCAACAAACCTACACGTAGACTAGGTGGCCACGCGAGCCGCGTAAGGATCGGCTTAAGGTTCACGCGGGCCACGACAGACCTATTTTTCAGCTATAAATAG
This sequence comes from Helianthus tuberosus, assembly GCA_030545235.1. Lineage (NCBI taxonomy): Eukaryota > Viridiplantae > Streptophyta > Magnoliopsida > Asterales > Asteraceae > Helianthus > Helianthus tuberosus. Next base: position 234,351 of record JARYGA010061028.1, read on the forward strand.
AACTTATCATGGCCTGTTCACTGGTGTCGAAAACAAATCTCAAAAACGAAGTGCTACTGCTCAATTTCAAAAATTAAGATAGTGAGGCGCTGCTACTATATAGGGTATTAACTCGATCGCTGCTACGATTCAATGTCCGATAGATTGAAACTATCCAATGGATGTTTAAGTGCTGCCCACATTAGGGCTATACCTTGTCATTCGTCGTGAATTCGATGGATGTTTAGATGTTGCACTTTGTCATTCGTTGTGAGGGTTTTAATCTCGTGAGTTATCGTAAATGCTGTATTAGTTACTGACCTAGTTCGTGTGCATTGTTATTTAAATTAGGTTACAAGGATAATCAGTAGGCTAAACTCTGCCCGTTTAAATCTGCAAAGTGACTCATTCTCTTTTATTAATAATGTTTTACAATACTCCAAGCATTTTTCAAAAGTTATAATTATAGGGATTAAGTCGTGGTTATCTTAAATCACTGGCTAGTGGGGTATTGTGCACATTACTAAATTTCTCACGGTTAGGCTAATAAATCCAAACAGTGATAATCATCACTACTTGGATGAAAGGACCCAATAGTGGTATGACCATCGTCACCAGGAGGTGACACGGCGCCAGATAAAAATAAGATAAAAGCTATTGTAATCGCTCTTATGTTGTAATTTATAACTATGTGTCGTTTTATCAAATTTGAATGACTCGCCAGTATTTCCCCGCTGATAAATTATTTTTTTTAAACATGTTTCAGGTGACTACTCTGAACCAAGGAAAAGTGCTACGGAGCACTAACAAAGCTTGAAGTAGTGGCTCAGTTAAATAAATAAACATGTTTTGTAAATCAGGGAATTTTCTTGCGAAATTCCTCTATTGTAAATCACGGGGTTTATCCCGACTTATGAAATAAAATAATCGGGCATTTCAAGTTTTAAAAAGATCCTGTTAAATCTTCCGCTGTCGCATCAAATAATAAATACCACGGGTTCCTGTCCCGCAGCTCCTGGACCGGGTAAAACCAGGGCTGGGGCCGTGACAGGAAAAGGTGGTATCAGAGCCACTGATTTAAGCCAATTAAGTATTTAGAAATACTTAATTTTCCTGATTACCATCCTGTGATTATGTGTTTTTATTATTTGACTACTTGTTAGTTACAGTATGGGTAAGCAAAGAATTTCGGACATCTATCGTCAATTAGATAATTCACCAAAAGACAAGGGAACTTCATTTCAATCAAATTCCTCAAGATACTCAGTAGATACTGAGGAAGGAATATTTGTTCGTAAAGTACAGTTTGAGAAACCACTTACCCCTAAGAAAAGAAGTCGGATTATTAGAAAAAGTCAAGAGAAAATAAAGAAGTCACAACCAAGAGGAGTGAGGGTTAATAAGGAAACTCAGGAAATAGGCAGTAACCCACCATGGGAAAATGAATTAGATGAACAATGGGCAAATCTTTATATGTTAGCCACTACAGCAGTAAATGTTAACTTATAGTTGAATCACCAAACCAGTACCAGCACCTATGTCACCTACAAGCCAGAATAAACTTTACATAAACGCATGTTGAGAATAATACTTAAATTTTTCTGTTTGCCATTCTGTGATTCTGTGAAAATTTAATTTATAAAATTTTAACCTAGAATTTTGTGTATTTTCTCTATATCTGCTAAACAGCATGAATGAGTTGTCTGAAGCTCTTCAGAATCTCAATCTCTACTGTGTGAATGTGGAAGTTTCCAGAGACTTTACCGGTTATTTGGCCGACATGGAAGAACCTATGGAATTCCAAGCTCAACCTCCGAAGAAACCAAAGCCTAAGAAAAGAAGAAGATTTATGGGCTGGGGGTGTGTACGCATGAGGAAACCAGCAACTAGGAAAGTTGCCAAAATGGAGGAACCATTGGACAAAGGAAAAAAGAATAGAGATTGGGGAAAGTTCTAAGCAAGCCGAGGAATTGCCACTGCAGGAGGAACTAGATCGTATACTGGCAAGTTATGATATCCCTAGGCCAGTCAATGAAAATCTCTTCACTTATCCTGCCGAAACCCAACTTCCAGTGAATTTGGAACCAGCCATCCCAGATACCCTTATCCACTCCCAACCTCTACTAGCAGAGCTGGAAGAATGGTGGACCACTGACTGGCAGTTTCAAAATCTCCTGAATAACCCTGATACCTTTTTCCCTCAATTTGACCCGGAGCCTCCACTACACCCACCTATAAGCTCCGAGAACTTGGCTGAACTCCGCCAGTATGGCGAGGAGCTGATTGATGCAGGGAACCAAATTAGGGATATAGGAGAAAAGATATCCTGGAAGTACGACGGGAGGGAGCATCGCTTCTGAGATGTCAGTTGACGGGATGGTGTAACGGCATGGTTGTGGTTGTATAATAATAATAGTAGTAAAATATAATCCTGTGAAATAACTTAAAAATAAAACTTTTGTAAGATAACAAGTGTGTACGGAAGCATAATATAATATATAAAAATGGAAGTCGAGAAATCGACAATTTTGGCTATATGTGTGTTAATGTGATTATGTGCGATTATTTTGTTATATTTGGTTGTTAATTATTTTCGGCTAATTACTTATCTATATTAATTACCAGATGGAATACGCTGGTAATGAAACCGTTAATAAAGTTAACCAATCTGAACAAAACCATGAGGATCAATTTCTGAATAGGCAAGATATTGAGAATATCGTTGCTCAGGGAATAGCCAATGCTATTCCAGCAATCCTTGCTGCTGCCCGAAATCCTGTTGAACCTCAACAAATTATTCATAGAAAACGTACACACGGCGATAATTTCAGAAATAGTGTAAACGGAGGCGGCAACCCTACTAATAACGACAATGATGGGATGCAAGCCCCACTCTTTAAGAAAATGAAAGCTGCAATGTCTGGTTGCACCTACAAGGAGTTTCTTGCCTGTAAACTGGCTGAATTTGCAGGCAATGAAGGGGCGACTGCTGCACTGCGTTGGTTAGAGAAAACCGAGGCGGTGATTAAAATAAGTAAGTGTGCAGAGGAAGACAAGGTCATGTACGCGTCGCATCTTTTCAAAGAAGGGGCGCTAGAATGGTGGAATACGGTACTTCAAGCCAAAGGAAGTGATGTAGCCTATGCCATGGGCTGGGAAGAATTTAAGCGCCTAATGGAGAGAAAATTCTGTCCTGAGTACGAAAAGGAACAAATGGCGAATAAATTCTTGAACCACCGGATGGTGAATGTAGACTGTCGAGTGTATACTTCGACATTCTTCGAATATGCTAGAGTTGTACCTACCCTGGCTTCGCCAGAGCCGGTGCTTATTTCCCGCTATATTTGGGGATTGATTGGCGAAATCCGTAATATCGTTAAAGCTGCGAGACCTCGCACTATTGACGATGTTTTGGAATTAGCTAACCCCCTAACTGACGAGCTGATACGCACAAGAGAAGAAAACCGGAAGAAGGAAGTGGCCCAAAAGATTACCCAAGGATTCCGTGTGGGTAATAGTAGCAACTTCAAGAAAAAGGGGAATGGGTGATCTTCCACTATTCCATTTTGCAATACCTGTAAAAGAAAGCATCCTGGTAGATGCAAAGGGTATTGCAATTTCTGTAAAATTTCGGGGCATCAAGAGGAAGACTGCATGAGGAAGAAATCCACAATCTGCTACAACTGTGGATAAGCTGGACATTTTAGGCCAGATTGCCCGAAATTGGTCAAACCAGCTGATAACAAAGCTAAACCTGCAGTAGGAACTACCAAGAAAAACGCAAGAGCCTTCCAGTTAACCACTCAGGAAGCAGAGCTAATCCCTGACGTGATAACTGGTACGTTCCTAGTTCACGACGTTTATGCAAAAGTATTATTTGACTCTGGTGCAAACCAAAGTTTTATAAATACTTCATTCTACCAAGCACTTAACTTACCCTTAACCAACCTTAGGCAAATTTTTACAGTCGAAACGGCAGATGGGAATTCTGTTAACATAGATAAAGTTTTGCGAGAAGGAAAGATAGAACTCTTAGGCCATAAATTCTCTGCAAACCTGTTACCTATGAATTTAGCTGGATTCGATATTGTGTTAGGAATGGATTGGTTGGTAGCCAACCATGCTCGAATTCTTTGTGATAAAAACTCCATAGAAATTCATACACCCACAGGAGAGCTAGTGGTGATTACAGGAGATAAGCCACGAAAGCCATTGAAATTCATTTCAGTAATGAAGTTGGCCAGTTATTCAAGAAAACGAGAAATAGTGTATATGATTTCGGTAATCATTAACACGAAAGGTAAGAAACTTAAAGAAATTCCAGTAGTATCAGAATACCTAGAAGTATTCCCAGAAGAACTACCGGGATTACCACCCAATAGGGAAGTCGAATTTAGAATTCATCTAATTCCTGAAACTACACCAATAGCCAAGGCACCTTATCGATTAGCACCCACCGAAATGCTAGAACTGAAGAAGCAGTTAGATGAATTACTAAGTAAAGGATTCATACAACCTAGTTCATCCCCGTGGGGAGCTCCAGTGTTGTTTGTGAAAAAGAAAGATGGGTCGATGAGAATGTGTATTGATTATAGGGAATTAAATAAGGTTACAATTAAGAACCGATACCCATTGCCTAGGATTGATGATCTTTTCGATCAACTTCAAGGAGCTAGATACTTTTCTAAAATAGATTTACGCTCCGGATACCATCAGTTGAAGGTGCAAGAAGAAGACATACCTAAAACTGCTTTCAGAACTAGGTATGGTCATTACGAGTTTACAGTCATGCCCTTTGGACTAACAAATGCTCCAGCAGCATTTATGGACATGATGAATAGGATCTGTAAACCGTACTTAGATAAATTTGTAATTGTCTTCATCGACGACATACTCATTTATTCCAAAAGTCAGGACGAGCATTGTCAGCACTTGCATGCACTCTTAACCTTGTTAAGAAGGGAGAAGCTTTACGCCAAATTTTCGAAATATGAATTTTGGCTACAGGAGGTACAATTTTTAGGACACATGGTGAATCACGAAGGTATTCACGTAGATCCCTCCAAAATAGAAGCGATCACCAAATGGAAAGTCCCACAAACAGCTATGGAAATTAGAAGTTTTCTAGGATTAGCTGGTTATTATAGACGATTCATTAAGGATTTTTCCAAAATAGCTGTACCATTAACTAAGCTAACATGTAAAGCAATTAAGTTTGGATGGGGACCTAGGCAAGAAGAGGCCTTTAGGATTTTGAAGCAAAAGCTAACAAACGCCCCAATTCTTGCCTTACCGGAAGGAACAGAAGATTTTGAAGTTTACTGTGATGCAACTAAACTAGGATTAGGATGTGTGCTAATGCAACGCAAGAAGGTAATTGCGTATGCTTCAAGGCAATTGAAGAAGCATGAAGAAAACTATACGACTCATGACTTAGAATTAGGAGTCATAATTTTTGCCCTTAAGATTTGGAGGCACTATCTGTATGGAAGTAAGTTTACTGTTTATACAGATCATAAAAGCTTAAGATACATATTTGGGCAAAAAGAATTAAATATGAGGCAAAGAAGATAGATGGAAATTCTAAGTGACTACGACTGTGATATTCAATATCACGAAGGAAAAGCAAACGTAGTTGCAGATGCCTTAAGTCGTAAGTATCATGAAAAGCAAAGGCGAGTTCGCGCCCTTAGATTAAATCTACAGTTAGATTTAATGGAACAACTGAAAAGTATTCAGGAAACAGCAATCAAGGATGATGCTGAAGGAATGAAAGGACGGATAAAAAATTAGAACAAGGAAGTGATGGAATTTGGAGATTCCACAAGAAGAGGATTTGGGTACCTAAGCAAGGAGAGTTAAGAAATAAGATCTTAGAGGAAGCCCATAAATCTAGGTATACCATGCATCCTGGTAACAATAAGATGTACCAAGATTTAAGAAATAACTTCTGGTGGATAGGAATGAAAAATGACATAGCTAGGTATGTTTCTAAGTGTCTTACTTGCTCACAAGTTAAGGCAGAACACCAGAAACCCTCAGGTCTACTACAACAATTAGAAATGCCCATATGGAAATGGGAACTTATAACTATGGACTTTGTTACTAAGTTGCCCAAAACCAGAAAAGGTAATGACGCAATTTGGGTAATTGTGGACCGATTAACCAAATCAGTTCATTTTCTACCCATGAAAGAAACCTTTAGCATGGAAAGGTTGGCTAAATTGTATGTAGATGAAGTCGTATCCTTACATGGAGTTCCACTCTCCATTGTATCGGACAAGGATAGTCGTTTTACTTCCCATTTCTGGACAAGTTTCCAGGAAGCAATGGGAACCCGACTAAATTTAAGCACTGCATACCATCCTCAAACAGACGGACAAAGTGAAAGGACGATCCAAACCCTGGAGGACATGCTTAGGGCATGTGTGATAGATTTTGGTGGAAACTGGGATGACCACCTACCCTTAATCGAATTCTCCTATAATAATAGTTATTATGCAAGCATAGAAGCTGCCCCATTCGAAGCACTATATGGACGAAAGTGCAGAACTCCAGTCTGCTGGGCAGAGATAGGAGAAAGTCAACTATCAGGTCCTGAAATTGTGCAAGAAACCACCAACAAGATCACTCAAATCAAGGAAAGACTGAAAACAGCTCGAGATCGCTAGAAGAGTTATGCTGATAATCGACGCAAGCGGTTAGAATTCCAAGTTGGAGACAGAGTATTGTTGAAAGTTTCTCCTTGGAAAGGAGTAGTTTGGTTCGGTAAGAAGGGAAAGTTAAGTCCAAGGTACGTAGGACTATTCCCAATAATCCAGCGAATAGGACCAGTCGCCTATCGCTTACAACTACCAGAAGAACTAGCTGGAGTACATGACGTATTTCATGTATCCAACCTCAAGAAGTGTCTATATGACGAATCATTGGTAGTACCTCTTCAAAATGTAGAGGTAAATGAAAAGTTGAAATTCGTGGAGAAACCGCTTCAAATTGAAGACAGAAAGATTAAGTTTCTCAAACACAAAAGATTGGTACTAGTTAAAGTTAAATAGGATTCGAAGAGAGGACCTGAGTACACTTGGGAGCTGGAATCGGAGATGAAGAGAAAGTACCCTCACCTATTCCAGTAAATCTCGAGGACGAGATTTTAAATAAGGTGGGGAGGATGTAAGGACCTTCAAAAATGTCCCAAACCGACCCGTAAGTAAAAACCCGGACCCCTGAAACCCTAATACATATCAAAACCAAGAAAATCAGATTTTTGGTCTTCAGGCGGGCCGCGTAATGGATAAGCGGACCCTTACGCTGGCCGCGTCAACTCAAATTTTGACCGGATAAGCATCCGGGCCACATGGCATCCACCTGGCAACCCTACTCGTGACCCAACAAACCTACACGTAGACTAGGTGGCCACGCGGGCCGCGACAGACCTATTTTTCAGCTATAAATAGAACTGATCATGGCCTGTTCACTGGTGTCGAAAACAAATCTCAAAAACGAGTGCTACTGCTCAATTTCGAAAATTAAGATAGTGAGGCGCTGCTACGATACAGGGTATTAACTCGATCGCTGCTACGATTCAATGTCCGATCGATTGAAACTATCCAATGGATGTTTAAGTGCTGCCCACATTAGGGCTATACCTTGTCATTCGTCGTGAATTCGATGGATGTTTAGATGTTGCACTTTGTCATTCGTTGTGAGGGTTTTAATCTCGTGAATTATCGTAAATGTTGTATTAGTTACTGACCTAGTTCGTGTGCATTGTTATTTAAATTAGGTTACAAGGCTAATCAGTAGGCTAAACTCTGCCCGTTTAAATCTGCAAAGTGAGTCATTCTCTTTTATTAATAATGTTTTACAAAACTCCAAGCATTTTTCAAAAGTTATAATTATAGGGATTAAGTCGTGGTTATCTTGAATCACTGGCTAGTGAGGTATTGTGCACATTACTAAATTTCTCACGGTTAGGCTAATAAATCCAAACAGTGATAATCATCACTACTTGGGTGAAAGGACCCAATAGTGGTATGACCATCGTCACCAGGAAGTGACACGGCGCCAGATAAAAATAAGATAAAAGCCATTGTAATCGCTCTTATGCTGTAATTTATAACTATGTGTCGTTTTATCAAATTTGAATGACTCGCCAGTATTTCCCCGCTGATAAAATATTTTTTTTAAAACATGTTTCAGGTGACTACTGTGAACCAAGGAAAAGTGCTACGGAGCACTAACAAAGCTTGAAGTAGTGGCTCAGTTAAATAAATAAACATGTTTTGTAAATCAGGGAATTTCCTTGCGAAATTCCTCTATTGTAAATTACGGGGTTTATCCCGACTTATGAAATAAAATAATCGGGCATTTCAAGTTTTAAAAAGATCCTGTTAAATCTTCCGCTGTCGCATCAAATAATAAATACCACGGGTTCCTGTCCCGCGGCTCCTGGACCGGGTAAAACCAGGGCTGGGGCCGTGACACGCGGCCCGCGTCGAGCCCAAAAATTCAATTTTTAATTAATTTTGATAATATTTAAGGTATTTGGGGCCCGTTTTCACATATGGGGTGTATTTTTGGACATATTGGGATTTTTTTTAAATATATTAGGGTATCGGAAATAATTCGAGGGTGTCGGTTTTCTTTAAGGTTGTTATATCCTCCCCACCTTGTTTTAGAGCTCGTCCTCGAGATCTACTGGAACAAGTGCGGATATTTCCTTTGCATTTCAGATTCAAGCTCTCATGTGTATTCAGGTCCTCTTTGGGAGTCCCACTTTACTTTGACCAGAACTAATCTTTTGTGCTTGAGGTTCTTGACTTTCCTGTCTTCAATCTGTAGAGGCCTTTCTACAAACTTGAGTTGTTCATTTACCTCTATATCCTTAAGAGGTATCATTAGCGATTCATCAGCTAGGTACTTTTTGAGATTAGATACATGAAATACATCATGTATCCCTGCCATTTCCTCTGGCAGTTGTAGCTGATAGGCTACGGGTCCTATTCTTCTAATAATCTTAAAAGGGCCAATATACCTGGGACTTAGCTTTCTTCTTTTGATGAATCTTACTATTCCTTTCCAAGGAGAGACTTTTAACAATACTTTATCTCCTACTTGAAACTCCAATGGTTTGCGTCGGTTATCAGCATAACTTTTCTGTCGATCACGTGCTGCTTTTAGTCGTTCTTTGACTTGAATGATCTTGTCGGTTGTTTCCTGCACTATCTCAGGTCCAGATAGTTGTTTTTCCCCAATTTCTTCCCAACAGACCGGGGTTCGTCACTTTCGTCCATAAAGTGCTTCGAATGGTGCAGCATTGATACTTGTGTGATAACTATTATTATAAGAAAATTCTATTAAAGGTAAGTGATCGTCCCAGTTACCTCCGAAATCAATTACACAAGCTCTAAGCATGTCTTCCATTGTCTAAATTGTCCTTTCGCTTTGTCCGTCCGTTTGAGGATGGTAAGTTGTGCTTAGATTTAACTTGGTTCCCATGGCTTTTTGGAAACTTGACAAAAAATAAGAGGTAAATCGACTATCCCTATCAGAAACAATTGATAAAGGTATTCCATGTAATGAAACTATTTCATTTACATACAATTTAGCTAACTGTTCCATACTGAAAGTTTCTTTCATTGGTAGGAAATGAGCTGACTTGGTTAGCCTATCTACAATCACCCAGATTGTATCATTACCTTTATTTGTTTTGGGTAATTTGGTAACAAAATCCATTGTTATCAATTCTCATTTCCATACTGGCATTTCTAACTGTTGTAACAAACCTGAGGGTTTCTGGTGTTCAGCTTTAACTTGTGAACAAGTTAAACATTTAGAAACATAGGTTGCTATGTCCTTTTTCATTCCTATCCACCAGAAATTCTTTCTTAAATCCTGATACATCTTGTCATTTCCTGGATGCATTGTATACTTAGACTTATGGGCTTCTTCTAATATACGTTAACGTAGGTTTCCTAATTTAGGTATCCATATTCTCTTTTTATGGAATCTCCAAATTCCATCTGTTCCTTGTTCTAATTCCTTTAGCATACCTTTTAATTTTTCAGTATCATCCTTGATTACTGATTCTTGTGCTTCTCTTATCTGATCATTTAAATCTACTTGCAGATTTAGTTTAAGAGAACGTACCCTTTTTGGCTTTTCATGATACTTTCGGCTTACAACATCAGCAACTACATTTGCTTTTCCTTCATGATACTGGATATCACAATCATAATCACTAAGCATCTCCATCCAGCGTCTTTGTCTCATATTCAACTCCTTTTGCCTGAAGACATACCTTAAACTTTTATGATCAGTAAATATGGTAAACTTACTACCATAAAGGTAATGTCTCCAAATTTTAAGGGCAAAAATTATAGCTCCTAACTCTAGATCATGGGTTGAATAATTCTCTTCATGATTCTTAAGTTGTCTAGATGCATATGCTATAACCTTTTGGCGTTGCATCAACACACATCCATAACCTAATTTGGAAGCGTCACAATAGATTACAAAATCTTCAGTTCCTTCTGGTAATGCTAATATGGGTGTATGGGTCAATCTTTGTTTAAGAATTTTAAATGCTTCTTCTTGCTTTGGTCCCCATTCAAACTTAATGGATTTACAGGTTAACTTAGTTAAAGGAATGGTTATTCTAGAAAAATCTCGAAAAAATCTTCTATAATATCCTGCCAATCCTAAGAAACTTCTAACCTCAGTTGGTGACTCAGGGGTTTTCCAATTGGTAATCGCCTCGATCTTTGTTGGATCCACATGAATTCCTTCATGATTAACTAAATGTCCAAGAAACTGTATTTGTTCTAACCAAAACTCGCACTTGGAAAATTTAGCATAAAGCTTTTCCTTTCTTAATAGACTTAGAAGTGCGTATAAATGCTTTGCATGATCCTCTTTACTTTTAGAATAAATGAGAATATCATCTATAAAGACAATTATGAATTTATCCAAATATGGCTTACATATTCGGTTCATCATGTCCATAAATGCGGCTGAGGCATTGGTTAAACCAAATGGCATGACAGTAAATTCATAATGGCCATACCTTGTTCTAAACGCGGTCTTAGGAATATCCTCTTCCTGTACCTTTAATTGATGATATCCTAACCTTAAATCAATTTTAGAGAAGAATCGAGCTCCTTGCAGTTGATCGAACAAATCATCGATTCTCGATAATGGGTACCGATTCTTAATCGTGACTTTGTTCAATTCACGGTAATCAATACACATACGCATTGATCCGTCCTTCTTTTTAACGAATAATATTGGTGCTCCCCATGGCGATGAGCTTGGCTGTATGAATCCATTTTCCAGTAACTCGTATAATTGTTTCTTCAGTTCCTGCATTTCTGCAGGTTCCAAACGGTAAGGTGCTTTAGCAATCGGTGCTGTTCCTGGCAGTAGATGGATTCTGAATTCAACTTCCCTGTCTGGCGGTAGTCCTGGCAATTCTTATGGAAATACATCTGAAAACTGAGACACTACTGGAATGTCTTTTAGTTCTTTTCCTTTAGTGTTAGTGATTATAGAAATCAAATATACTATAGATCATTTTCTTATATAACTTGCAATTTTCAATACAGAGATGAATTTTGTGGATCTAGAGGGCTTATCACCTTTAATTGTGATCTTTTCACCTTTTGGTGAATTTACTTGAATTGACTTTTGATCACATAAAATACTGGCTTTATTGGCTATTAACCAATCCATTCCTAAAACGACGTCAAATCCTGCCAGATTCATGGGATACAAATTTGCCCTAAACTTTTGATTTAAAATTTCTATTCTTGCTCCCTGCAAGATTTCAGAAATCCTAATCGTTTCTCCATTAGTTGTCTCGACTAGACATTCTTGTGGTAGTTTAGTTAATGACTGATTTAGAAGTTTGCAAAACGAAGTATTAATAAAACTATGGTTTGCACCAGAGTCAAATAATACTTTAGCAAAGACATCATTAACTAAAAACGTACCATTTATCACGTCTGGAATCATATTGGCTTCATCTGCAGTTAGAATGAATGCTCTAGCATTTTTAGTGTTCTTGTTGTTTGCAGCTGGAGCCAATTTTGGACAATTCGGCTTGATGTGACCTTTTTCTCCACAGTTGAAGCATAGTCCATTACTGGATTTCCTCCTGCAATCTTCTTCCTTGTGTCCTGGCATCTTGCAGAAATTGCAAAGAGTGGAGCATTTTTCCGAATGCTTTTTCTTGCAGACCTTGCAAAATGGTGCAGAGGTAGAACCTGCATTCCTACGATTGTAATTCCCAGAACGGAATTCTTGAGTAAGCCTTTGGGATAAGCTTCTCCTCTGGTCTTCTTCTCTAGTACGGATTAATTCATCTGTCAAGATATTTGCTAGTTCTACAGCTTCTTCTATAGTTTGAGGTCTAGTTGCCTTGACTACATGTCTAATCTCCCCAATTAATCCCCAGATATAACGGGAGATTAATACCGGTTCAGGTGATGCAAGGGTTGGTACTATTCTAGCATATTCAAAGAATGAGGTAGTATAACCCTTACTATCTACCCCAGTCATTCTTAAGTTTGGGAACTTATTTGCTATCTGTTCCTTTTCATTGGGAGGGCAGAATTTCCTTTCTACCACATTTTTAAATTCTTCTCATTCCATGTTGTATATCCTATCACTTCCTCTTGATTGGAGGATAGTGTTCCACCATTCTAAGGCTGAGTTCTTAAATAAATTAGAAGCAAACATTATTTTGTCTTCTTCAGCACACTTGCTTATTTTTAAAACAGCCTCAGTCTTTTCTATCCAGCGTGGAGCTGCAATGGGTCCTTCATTGCCCGAGAATTCTATTGGTTTGCAGGACCAGAATTATTTGTAAGAACAACCATAAGGCATGGTTCTTCTTCTTTTGGGAATGGGCACTTGAAGTATTGGTCCATTGTTCACGCTGTGTTCTGGTTTAATTGGTCGCTTACTGCTATGTTTACTTTTATTATTCGCTTCTTGAACCGTTTGAATAATAAATGGCATTGCATCTATAATTCCTTGTGCCACTATGTGTTGAATGACACTATTATCCATTTGGTTTCCATTGTTATTGATGCTCGGATTCTCATTAACCACGTTAATGTTACTCTGGTTATCGTTATTCAGATTTCCTTGATTTCCTTCATCGGCCATCTGAATTTTAAACATTTACCCCGTATTAATATCACAAAATAATATTTAATATAGTCAATCACATGACACGTAATTTAGCCAAAAGCGTCGATCATTGCGACTTTACTCTATTCATCTACTATGCATCTATTACATACCAGTACTGAATTAAAAATTACAATACCAACTGAAATAAATAATAGTAGGCATCCATACACACATATTTTATTATTTTATTATTATTACTATTACCGTCTCCACCATCACATTCAAGGGATGGATTCATCCAAAAATCCATATTGCGTTTATCGTATTTCCATACGAGTCGCTCTCCCACCTGTCTCATCCGTTCACTACTCTCTAAATTTTCCTCACCAAATGTCCTAAGTTCTTGTACGTTTTCTGCACTCATTGGGGGTGCAGGTTCCAGGACTGGGTTTGGAATCTGGGGTGCGGGTTCCTGGTATGGGGGTGTAGGGGCCTGGAATCGGTAAGGATCTTCTAAAATCTCCCTAATGTATTCATCGTGCTAATAGGGATCTAAGGGATCCATACCTGGGTAGGCTCCTAAGTTCTGCATGGGTGTGTCTTCATGTATCAGGTAGCGTTGCACATAGTCCCTAAACTCATCCCACCAGGGGTCGTAATTTGGGTCTAGGGGGTTTAGTGCTGGTACCCTAGGGATTTCTTCTGGATTGAAGTCATGCATTTCTACTTGGTTTTCAGGGTTTTCTATTTCCATGGGTTGGTCAGGGATTGATGGTTGTGGATGGGGTGCTATTATTTGCTCCAGGTTAGGGTCAGCTGCAGTGGTTGCTAGTATGTGGATGTTGGCTATACCCCTATTGATCATGTCCTGGGCATAGGCATCGGTTTCTCTCTTGACTGCTGCTAGTGCTCTCTGGTCTTGCAACTTTTTCATACGCTTTCTACGCTCGTGTGCCCCTCGACTGAACAATCCCCTCTTTTTCTAAGGAAATGGCTCCTCGGAATGAGCCTTAAACACAAAGATTCCTTCTTCCGTATCAGCAGAGTACCCTGAGAGGGCAGGCTGAGAAGAGGAGGTGCCTTCGCTTCTAGGCGAACCAGACAATTGACGATACGCGTCAGATGGTCCTTGGTTGCTCATACTGTAAACTAACAAATAGTCAAATAACACATAACAATAAATACAGTTATGCACGTATTTCCGTAATTTATTTCCTAACGGATTGAATTTTGATGTCAGCAGAACACTTATGTGGCTGAATCAGTGGCTTAGCTCTGATACCACCTTCTGTCGCAACCCCCGATCCCTGATCCCAAGGAACGGGCGGTCGCGAGCCAGTTTCGGTGGTATCGCGTATTGTCTAATTTGGCAGCGGAAATTTTCATCAGGACCGTAGTTAGGAAACATTGATCAGAGTAAAATACCACATTTTCATAACATTAAACAAATGGGTTAAAACCCAAGTTCGTAGTACACACGTTTTCATAGGAATAAATCCTATTTTATTTAATAAAAACAACTATTTTATTTTAGGTAACTTTATTGCCACTTTTCCAAGCCTTCAGTGTTGTCCAGCTGGCTTCTATTTGGCTTTCACCGTTTGTTACCTGAAACGCGTTTTAAAAACATTTGTCAGTGGGAAATACTGGTGAGTGAATCCCAGTTTAATCAAGTTCAAATAAAAACCATTGTACAGTATTGAGGGCGGTCTCGCAATTACATTTGTTTCCAAGTTATAACAATTAACATCCATGGTACTGTCAGACCCGACTTGTGGAACTGTTACTCCTTGACCAGGTGGTAACAAATTTTGTATACAAAACCCCAACATACTCATGATAATTGTATTCTTACAAATATTCAATCACTGTTTAATATATAATTAATTGTATGAGGTTTTGTAAAAACAGTTAACAAAAAGGTTTACAAAAAGCGGATCAACTCACATTGTTGTCTTAGATTTTCCGTAAGGGTTTCCTGGTGACAATCTATAATTTACACAAATGCACACGCGTTAGAATAATAACCCATTTTAACATTAGTAATACCCTCCCCGAGACGGCATTCCGACGACTACGTCGGGCAGAACCACGACAACCGTTATGGAACCCTAGATCAATTGGACAGCGTATCTAATACGTATCCAGGGGTTATAATACTTACAACGGAGCATAACTTCACTATTTAGGGGGTATAATACCCGTGTATTCTGTATACTATTCAGAATTGAGAGAAAGAAACGATTTTCGAACCATAGCAGATTGCGTCCTTTATGTATTGGCATAACTTCGCTATTTAGGGGGTATAATACTTACAACGGGGCATAACTTTGTCTTGATGTGCCCTGTTTCATTGCAACCATAGCAGGTTGCGTCCTTTATGTCTTGGAACTCCAAGGTCATGTGCCCTTCCTTATTACAAATCCCACAAGGCCTAGCTTTGTGACTCCAAAGTGCATTTCCCTTTAGTTTCCTTCTTTGGGCAGCGGGTCTTTATGTGCTCCTTCTCGCCACAACCATAGCATGTGGCGTCCTTCAAGTCCTTGCATTCATGGGTCTTGTGATCCATCTCTTTACAGACGACACATCCCCTGGTCTGCTCATAGAAACATTTTAATATATAATTAAGCGAGAACTGGATTAGAATGTGGTTTAGATCCGACAAGCTTGTATACTTGTGTAATAAGGGTAAACTACACACATTTTGGATTTTGAGATAGAAATGATAAGGTTTGACTCGTTTCGGCTAATTTATGCAAACTAGTTACATAAGACGATCCGAACGCGAAAAGTGCGTAACGGGTAACCATATGAGTCATGAACAGATTTCCTAAGTTAATATGCCTTAAACATGTTGTGATATCAGTAGGATACCTTCCATTATGCCCAAAACGAATTTAAACTCAAACTATGCCCCGTAGGGGCATTTTGATCATTTTAAAGCTTATAAAAGAGATTTAATATAAATATGAGTTTTAGGTCTGATATAATCAGTAAAAATACTTAATTTAATAAGTTATATCAGTAGGGTATTACATATATGTGAAATTCATTAATTATAACCAAACTATGCACCGAAGGGGCGTTTTGGTAATTTCACTTAAGCTTTAAAGGTCAAAATTAGAATTCTGAGTTTAAAAATTTTGCCTACTGTTTAATTATGAAAATTTACCTAAAACATCAGTAGGTATCAAACCTTATATATAAAAATAGTTTTAACTTATACTATACGTTCAAAACGCATAAAAAGGCGATTTTAAGCGATTTCTGGGTTTTATAAGAAAAACTGATATTTTTATTATTCCAGAAGGTTCACAATATTTTATGTATCATATAGGATCAGTAGAAAAAAGATTTGGTTCCAAAAGGATTTGTAAAACTTATTTTATAGGTCAAAAGGGCAAAACCGACAATTACCGAATTAAGCTTAGAACCCTATGTTATGCTCAGCCTAAAAATAAATAAAAATTTTCAAAAATCCCAAAATATTATTTTACATCAGTAGGTAAAAATTTTGGTATCAAAAATTGGGTTTAGATAGGCTTTATGCTAATTACGCCGTTTAATTAATAAAAAGCTTTTCATTTACGCCGTTTAATGAATAGGATAACCAAGGATCCAAGTTGTATAACCTCAGAGGGTTACACCAACCTATAACATGGTCCTAAAGGAATCCTAAGGCATATCTAAACTAAGCTAAATCGGGTCAGAACTGAAAGTCAAAGCAAAAGTCAACTTTTGCGACTTTCGGTGCCGAACTGAGCCTATACTTAGAATTGTCGGGTTGAATCATGCTTAGGCATGTTCAACTAATATTTACCAAGTTATTAAAGTGAGAAAACTGATTTTATGTCTTCTTTATTAATAGTTATGAATTTTAATCAAAACTAACACGTTTGACTTTTATTTGACCCGACATTTTAACTAAGTAAACGTGGTAATTAGGAGGTGCCCTTTTGAGGGTATAACACCTACCTAATTAGGGTCACGTAGCCATGTTTATTGCGAACAATGGCTTAACTGTTTAAAAGTCAAAGCGTTAATCGAAAACGCTTGACTTTTCGGCTATAACGCTAAACGACTTAAACTAAGCACGAAAGGATACTTACAAGAGTCCAAGGGACCGAAGGAGGTTCTCAAGAAGCTCAAGATCCTCCAAGAATTTAGAGAACAAGCAGGAAAGAATGAAGGTGCAAATGAAAGCCAAGATCAAGGGGTATTTATAGGATTTTGAAGACCGTTAAGATCGTTCCTCGATAAACGAGCCTTGATCTAGACCGTACACTTCATACCCACTGTTTTCTAATACAATGGGTGCCCAAGGATTGAAGAAATACCATTTGTAAGTGCTGGATCAAGCTGGAACAGGCTGTAATAGGCTGTAAACCACATTCTGCAGGTCTGGCAGGCTCACACGCCCCGCGTAAGACCCAAGGGAGGTCCACGCGGCCCGCCTGGGCTGCTCAGTTCAGCAATTAAGTTCCAGAAATGGCAGATTTGGTCCCTGAGTGCATATAAGGCCCTTTTTGGCACGTTTAAGGCTCGTTAGGCCATTTTCAAGGCTTTACAATGATTCCTAAATATGAGGGACATGAAACATGCTCAAAAACATGTCGGATGTCGGTTCGTTTGGCCGTACTGTCACGTTGTTCGTCAAATTACGACGAAACACGAACGGACGCGAAAAACGATCCAAACTACGCGACGAATGAAATTTTATCAAGCCGAACACTAAAATAAAATATTTTAGTGGTTACATAAATTTTTGGGTGTCCGGATATATCCAGAATGTAAGATATGCGCGAAAATGCAAACTTGTGCACTTTTTGACACTTTTAGTCCCTGCATGACTTAAAAGTTTATTTTTGCGCACCAAACACCTCTAAGCCTATATCTAAGCTATATAAAGGATAAATAGGGTATGTTTAACTCATGGTCATATTCCGGAAGGTCCGATACCCTACGAATCGACATACTTTTGCAGTTTGACGCAAATAGTCCTTTAATCGCACAAAGTAGCGCGAAATGTCATTTAATGATATCGAAGCCTTCCATGGCCCATAATGGGCATTCCCAAGTGATGTGTTATCGAGTGTTATATATATTAGGTGTATATTTTAAGCCCCTTTAACACTTATTTTTAGCCAAGTTTTAAATTTATAAAACACGATATTTACTAACACTAGACACACATATGGGCAAGTGCACCCATCGTGAGCGTAGTATAGTGTTGGTAAGATACCGAGGTCATCCAAGGACACAAGATCTTTTAGTACCGGTTTATCCTCAACGTCTAATCAAATCAAAAAGTTTAGAAAAATGTTTTAAACTAAGAAAAATAAAAACTAACTAAAATGCTGAAAATAAAAATAAAAATAAAAATAAAAACAAATAGACAAGATGAATCACTTGGTTCCTAGTCGTATCTAGTGTAACCTTTGATTATTTCTGCACTTTTGCACATAATTAAGAGATTATCTTAGTTATTGTAGTAGGCCCCTCTTTTGAAGGTGACGTTACCCTCACCCCAGTAGTTTGAGTCAGCAAGGATACAATCCTAAAAGGGTGGATTATTGGAAGATAATTAATTAAGTTATTAACGCAATATTATGGTAGGCCCCTCTTTTGGAGGTGACGTTACCCTCGACTAAGTAGTCTTAGTCAGCAGGGATACAGTCCTAAATAGCCGGGTTATAGTATTAATAGTAGTTAACTTATGAGGGGGTCAAAGAGTTTGGACCCCCGCCATCCAATACCGTGAAGTATTGAAGGAGGTCTTACTAAATTTGACCCAGGTCCATTGCAGGACCTCTAAACGCTGAACAATGGCAAGACCTTTACCAAACCGTTCCCTTAACCCCCGACCAGGAAGCCAACATACCTCCATATAGACCGTGGAGATATGAATGGTGAAAATCTTTTATTTTATATAGACAGTAAAATAATTTCAAGACACCACGGACAAACGATAAAGAAAGATCACCTTCAACATAAGCAACTAGTTATTAAAGTCATTAATACAAAAGCAAATAAAGAGTGCAAAAGATTAGAAATAAAAAGTATTACACTAGACACTTTGTCTTCACCAAGTGATGTAAGAGACTTAGGAAAACATGGCCTTGATTGTCAAGAACTCTTACGATCAATCTTGGATCCCGAGACGACTCACACACTCTATGATGGACAATGGATGATGGTGGTGGATGATGGTGTTATGGTGGTGGTGGGTGGTGGGTGGTGGGTGAAGTGTGAGAGAGGTGGTGTGCCAAGGGGTGGTTTGAGCTTGAGCCAAGCACTTCTATTTATAGGCTGAACAGAAGCTCAGGCACGGCCCCGTGTCCAGTGGGCACGGCCCCGTGTCCACATCCTCTCTTTCTTCATTTAATGCAGCTTTGTCTTATTAGTTGACCACGCCCCCGTGTCCGCTGAGCACGACCCCGTGTGCAGAAGAATCTTTGTACTATGAAGATTTGCCTGGATTGTGCGAATCTTATAGTTGACCACGGCCCCGTGGTGGGCAATAGAAGCTTCTACCACTTTGTCTTTTCTGCTGACACTTGGGCACGCCCCCGTGCTGGCTGAGCACGGGGCGTGTTCAGGCTTCTGATCTCT
Source organism: Helianthus tuberosus (assembly GCA_030545235.1). Lineage (NCBI taxonomy): Eukaryota > Viridiplantae > Streptophyta > Magnoliopsida > Asterales > Asteraceae > Helianthus > Helianthus tuberosus. The sequence goes on from JARYGA010061028.1 coordinate 254,079, forward strand.
TGTTTTGCTTGGGAAGATGCTGTTGTGGGGTCGGGCATGTCACGTCTTGTCCTTTTTCTTGTATTTATGTTAGATTTTGATGTCTTTTTGCTTCTTTTGTTAATTTGAGCTCATTTAATCCTGAAAATACAAAAGGAAGACAAAAGCACACTTTTTCCAACATTAGTACTAAAAAGGGTTAGTTTTATGCCTCATTTGATGAAATTTATATGTTACATTTTGAACACATCACCAAGCATATAATTAAATATTACTACACTCCCGTTCGCTTAAATGGTCACCGAAAGGCGTAGATTTAAAAGTTGACGCTTTAGGTCCCTCTATTGCGCAAACTTGCGCATCTCATCATTTAATAGCATTGAAGCCTCATCTAATCCATATTAGGCATTCTTGAAAGTATTATTAAACATCACGATGATTCGTGTTCGCTAAAAGGTCATTAAGAGGTATAATTAAACATATTGACACTTTTAGTCCCTCTAACTTGCAAAGTTGCGCGTAACCTTACTTATAAGCATAAAAACTTTAGACGGCCAATGTTTGGCATTCCCGAGAGTATAATTAAATATCATGAAGCTTCCGGTTTGTTAAAAGGTCACTCAGAGGTAAGAATTAACATGTTGACGCTTTTAACCCTTCATTGCGCAAACTTTCAATTAATTCCGCAAACGGCTACACTCGATCGCCAAGTGGCTCATTTGTGAACATAAGTATCGTGAGAGGTTATTTAGAAACTTAGTTTAGGTATGCTAACACTTCCAGTCCTTTCGTAATCAAAGTTTTCGATTTTTCGAAAAAATTGTCCCTTAAATTCAATGTTTGACTTCATTAGGGTTTATTACACGTGTCAATACATCATTGGACGTGATTTTACGAGGTGTTACATAGTGTCACACCCCGATATTTCCACGTATTACCGGTAGGCCCGGTGGGTAGTATCGTGACGTAGTTGATATCATCATGGTCAAACATACACAGAATAGCATAGCAGAAGTCTTGGAATATAAAATATTATTACAAACCCAAATGTCTGATAATATCAAAGTATTTATTATAGACGATCCTGTAATATCAAATCCACAGGTGGATCTTTACAGAATGTATAAAATGAAGTTTAGCAGACTTTAAGACATCTTTAAGGATTTGCAAGATCCTCTATTTCGACACCGAGCAATCTCCCAGCCTATTACGAGTAGTAGCTGCCACTTAGTCTTTGGAAAATACGTCAGTTTTCACTGGTAAATACAATTAACTGAGTCTTTTGAAAAGAGTTTATGAAAATTTATTTAAGTGCAAAAGGCACAAACCATTTATAACTTGGGATAATTTTTATATAAAATCTTGTACATAGTTTTACATGTTTGTCATACATATGGGGCCGGTTGGAAGCCGGTCTTGATTAACCGACTCACCACTTATAGAACCCACAAAAGAGTTATCCCTAACATGTGGGTTTATATTTTAACATTTGCATCTATCAGGTGTATGCCTACACCCTGTGCATAGGTCGTGGCCATTTTCAAATGAAACGAGCCGAGGATATCCAGGACACGGTCGTATTAACTCCCAATGCTTATGTTATCAAACAAAACAGATTAAAACGGGTTGTGCAATTTATTAATCACAATCCGATTAAATGATTTCATACCCGACCAAGCGGTATTATTATTATACCGTATCCCAAGCCCGTATAGGAAAATAAGTTAAAAGTATTTACCTGAGTTAATACTTGATTCACAGCAAAATAACTCAGTCGTATTCAATCTATCTAAATGCAGGTAGCTTTTACCGGGTGGCTCTAGTCTGGAATGATGGTAATATATAACCAATTCAGAATGCTAATGGGTCTTATTTAGGTCATGGACCTAGACCGGCTAACTTAAAGTTTTAGAAACGGTACGATACGCTAGATTAAGCGGTGACCGGAATAGAATGTGATTCAGGCCCAAAAAGTTTGGATACTTGTATAATATGGGAAAACTATACACATTCTGAAATTTGAGGGTGTGATGACAAGGTTAGACCCGTTTCGGCTATTTTACGTAAACTAGTCACATAAACCGATCCGAACGCATAAATACGTAACGGGTAACCAAATGAATTATATACAGGTCTCATATGTTATTATGCTTAAAATATGCTAATACATCAGTAAGATGTCAACATTTATGCCCAAGAAGTATTTAAAACCATTTTAAGTCTCGTAAGGGCATTTTGGTCATTTTAATGATTATAAAAGAGATTTTATAATAAACTGAGGTTCTGGTCTATGTTAATCAGTAAAAATATTTATTTTATCACATTACATCAGTAAGATATTATATGTGAGGTTTACCATTTATGGCCAAACTATGCCCCGAAAGGGCATTTTGGTCATTTCACATATGCTTTTAAGGACATTTTTGGAAGTCTGAGTTCATGACTTATACTTACTGTAATAATATTGAAATTTGTTTAAAAATTCAGTAGGTAACAAGTCTTAGGTGTTAAATATGGTTTTAAACCATACTATGTACCTAATTAGTGTAAAACTCGCTAATTGACGATAATTAAGATGTTTATGTAAATCTAAGATTTTGATCAGTTTTAAATGCTCAAAATAATTTATTTAATGTATGAAATCAGTAAGAAAAGGTTTGGCATTCAAATCCTTTGTTAATCTCATTTTATGCATGAAAAGGGTATTATCGTCATTTATCGAATTACACAAGAACTCCATGATTTGATCAGTTTATAATCTGACCAAAAATCCTATAAATCCTTAAAAATAATATCTTAACAGTAGGCAATGGGTTTTGAGTCAAAATCCAAGTTTAAATATGTCTTATGCAAGATATCGTAATTTAACTAATAAAAAGCTTCTATTTACGATATCGAGCATAACTTCTGTTTGAGACCAAGAACAGATGTCAAATTTTCGAGACAAGTTTATATATCAGTAGTAAATGTTTTTGTCCTCTCACATTTCTAAAAATCTCAATTATATGTCAAAGGGCATTTACGACATTTATAAGCATATTAACAAACAAGAGCATATAATTCAGACTACTAAGGACCAAGCAATATAACTCTAGAGGGTTATACTACTGTATAATATGGTCCTAATGGAAGCTTAAAACATAGAAGAACTAAGCTTAAACAGGTCAGAACTGAAAGTCAAAGCAAAAGTCAAGCTTTTGCGACTTTCGGTAATAAAATGACCTTAGACTGATAATTGTCGGGTTAGACCTGGTCAAACATGTTCTAATACTAATTACCAAGTTATTAGAATGTTAAAATATAATTTAGAACCTCTGTTTTATTAGTTTAAATCATTTTTTAAAGTTTCTGTCCAGTTTGACTTTTTGACTTACTAGTTTGACCCGACAATTAACTAGTCAAACGAAATAATTAGGAGGTGACCTTTTAAGGGTTAATCACCTACCTTAATATGGTTCCATAACCACTTTCATTTCGGTCAGTGGCTGGACCATTTATGATTAAACCGAAAGTCAAAGCTTAATTACGATATGTTTGACTTTTCGATTTTTAAGCTAATAAAATGGACTAAGTAGGGACTAAAAGACTTACATAAGGTCCTTGCTATCTTTTCTACACTTCTTAATCTTCTCCTAATGCTTGCTAACTCCAGAAATGTCCAGAACTCAAGCTTGGTGTGTTGAGAGTGAAGTATGTGTGAATGAGCACTTGAAAGAATGGACAAAAGGCTACTTATATAGGGAAGTCCAATTGATTCTGATGATCCCAGGTGTTTTGAAACGTTATCAGGGCTGTACAAGTGTCTTGGTGGTTTCTAAAAACCATCAACAAGTCCATGGAATCGATTATAACTTGTTTGGCAACTAAGGAAGAGAACAAACCTGATCTGGCAACAACATTCTGTCGAAACACTGCCATCGCGCTACGCGACGGCTGAGGAGCTTCATGGTCACGCCACGCGACCACCCATGTTACCAGCTAAATAAGTTTCAAAGTTTACATGTTCAGTCCCTGGACCTTTTCAAGTCTCATATCTTTCATTTTAAGCATCTTTGGCCCTTTTAGTTAGTTTGTAGAGGTTCAAGGGAGTATAACCAAACTTCGTTAGGCCCGGTTTCGCTTATTGATCACCGAAAACATAAGTTTCACCTCGTTGACGCTTTATACCCTAATTCTTGGGAATTTGCATAAACAACGCATAACGATCTCGAAACCTTGTGAAATTTATACCACTTATTCTTGAGAGTATATTTGAATATTTCAAAGCCTCGGTTCATTAAAATATCACTCAGAGATAAGAATTAACACGTTGACACATTTAACCCCTGTAGTTTATAATCTTCCGATTATATTCATGGAAGGCTTCTTATATCCAATTAATCCATCGTTTAAGAATATATTCTTCACGTATGGTCATTCAGAGGCACAAGTTTGGCATGTTGACACTTTTAGTCCCTTCGCATACATAATTTCACCTTTTGTCAACCTTAGTCCTTTAAACTCAATTTTTCACATAATTAGAGTTTGGGACACGTGTCTTTACATAATTGGACACGTTTTTACGTGGTGTTACAATGGGTTTTGTTACTGAGTTGGTATTGCGGTGGTGAAAAGAGAGTGTGAGGGTTATACATGTAGCTAGGTAGGTGGTAGCCCAGAAACAACTCACAACCAACTAAGCCAACTGTACACCTAATGTATGCATAAAAATCAGTTTAAGCATGAAATACCACTACCTAATGCATAACTATGTTACAAATTTATAATTTATAGTGGGTAATTGACTAGCTGACTATAGTTCGTTAAGTAATTAGTATAAGATTTCTAGTTTAAATGGGCCATTAGACTACCTAATTGGTTTAGATTTCTAACTTAAATTTGGTACTAGTACTTAAGATCTGCGCTTCGCGGCGGAATTGTTAAACAAAACAAAAGGTAGATGCAAAAATGTTGAACAACACATGCGCGTTGTAGCGTGTTAACTTGCGAAAAATAGACCAAAAAGTAAGACATAGAAGTAATAACTAAGTCGACTTATGACCTGTGTATTGTGATAGAGCCGTTATACCGCAAAACAAAATAACATAAAAACTTTTGAGCAATACATGCGTGTTGCAAGGTCTTAACTCGCAAAATTTAGACCAATACGTAAAACGATAAATTTATAAAATGATGAAAAATATACGTGACCAACGTTGCGATAGGTAAAACGATAAATTTTTAAAAAATATGAAAAGTATATATGACCAAAATTGAAATTGGAAAACTATAGGTAAAAATGAAAAATGTTTTATGACAAAGTTATAAAAGACAAAACAATGGTGGTGAAATGTGTAAAAAATTGAATTGTAACTCTTACTTACTAATAAAAAATTGGTAAAAGTAGGATATATGGACCCAAGGTTGCATAGAGGAGTAAACCAAAGAAAAAAAATGTGCATTGATTAATTGTACACAAAAGTTGGATAGAGCAATAAAGCAAAGAAAAAAAATGCATTGATTAATTGTACACAAAGGTAAAGTAAGTTGTATAAAATTGATTAGCGTTTTCTACCTACAAAACTTTTTTGTGAATTAATAAAGGTGAATTAATAAAGGGGAAATTAGATATAATAATAGATTATTATATATATTTTTTGAACGGCAAATTTCTTTTATGCTTGTCGTTTGTGGGACTTGAACTCAAGACCTTCCGTTCTAAGGTGTTTAAAGCCTTTGCCTTTGCTAATGAACCACCACCCCATTGATAATAGATTATTATATATATGGGATGGATTTTGAGCAAGTTTCTCTTTAAAATAAAACTCTATCTAACTATTACTAAATCATAAGAAATAAATCTTAAACCCCAAAAACTAAACTCTAAAAGAGCTAAACCATAACCTCTAAAAATTAAACTCTACACCCTAAAAACTAACCCCCCCCCCCAAAAGAAAAAAAAATAAACGCAAATATCAATCGTTTGATAGAGTTTTCTAGGGATGCAAATGAGCCGAGCTGCTCGCGAGCTACTCGAGAAAAAGCTCGAAACGAGTTGAGCCTTATCGAGCCCGAGCTGAGTTTGAGCCAAAAATAAAGCTTGTTTGTTTATTGAGCCTCACATGTGAAGTGTAACACCTCGAAAATTTACGTCCTATAATGTCTTGACACGTGTCATAACCTTTGAACGTGTGAAAGAATGTTCTTGAAGGACTAAAGTTGACAAACAATGAAACTGTGTAAATATAAGGGTTCAAAGTGTCAACAATGAATAAATATACTTTGCAATAACCCTACATGTTGTTTATAACCCTAAACGAATGGATCATGGATCATACGAAGCGAATTGTGAAAGAAAGTGAGAGATTACAAACTACAAGGGTTAAATGTGTCAACATGTTAAGTTATACCTCTGAGTGACCTTTTAGCAAACCCGAAGCCTTGTAACGATTAATTATGCTCACTAGAATGCACCATAAAAATTTCACCAAGTTTCGTTACCGTATGAGAAAGTTATGATAAAATTCGTGTGTGAGGGTTAGAATCGTCAACATTGAAAATTAGGGCTTTTCGGGTGATCACAAAGTTACCCGAGGACTTCACAAAGATGGTATAAGTCTTGAAGCCCTTATAAATCAATTTGGAGGGTTTATAATGCAAGAAACAAGGTGATAGCGACGTTTAGAAGGACCAGGGACTGAAAATGCAATAACTGAAAAATTTGAAACCTGAAGTCATGTCCCAGGCGGCCCGCGTAAGGATTGCTTATATCTCAGGCGGGCCGCGTCAGGCCTGGAGATGCAGAAAAAACAGGCAGGTGCCTGTTTGCATGTTCTAACCGACTTTAAACATGGTTTTTCGATTCTATGGGCTTCCTAAAGTGGTTTACAACTTATAAAGGCCATATACATGCATCTTGGATCATCTTACACTCATTTGGAATCAATCTTTGATGATCAAAGTTCTTATTAAAAGTCTTATATTTCAACATTCAACACATATCAACTTCTGGACATTTGGAGGAGCTCTGGAACTGATACAAGGCTCACAAATCATCCATTAGACGTATGTAAGTGCCCTTGAACCTTCTCGATTGAGTTATGGTTAGTTTATAGCCTAGAAATCAAACCGTCGTAACTACGGTTTGACTTGGCGATAAATCATAAACGGTCCAGGGATTTGTCGAAACGAAAGTTGTTACAAGTTGGTAATATTGTGGGAAATTAACCCTTAAAAGGGCACCCTTTGATTCCCGATCTAACAATGTCGTTCGTCGAGTCAAACTTCTTCCGAAAAAGTCAACAGAACCATAAATCGCAAAATTAACGATACAGAAGGCGTGTAACCTGTTTTATCAGTTATATAATCTGAAAATAAGTATGAAAACTTGTCTAGGCTTGTTTGATTCGACAACTCTCAGTTTTGAACCGATTCGGAGCCGAAAGTCGCATAGTTTGACTTTCTGCTTTGACCTCGATTGTAACCCGGTTTTGATAGGTTTAGACATGCCTTAAAGTTCCATTAGGACCTTGATACATGTTAGTATAATCCTCTGCGTTTATACTACCCGAATCCTTAACTATCCGACGTTTCCGTTAAATGCCTAAATAATGACCATAATGCCCTTATGTTTATAAAACGAGATTTTTGAAGATGTGAAAGTATAAAAGTCTTTGTTACTGATTATTGAACATGTCTGTAAATTTTCACGTCAATCGGAAGTCTAGATTAGGAGTTACGCTTAATGACGTAATTATAAACACTTTTCTTAATTAAACGGCGTCATTAGCGTAAATCCTATCTAAACCCAATTTTGACACCAAAACTTTTACCCACTGATGTTAAATAATATTTTGGGATTTTTGAATATTTTTAATTATTTTTAAACTGATCATAAGCTAGGATTAGCGCCTTAATTCGGTTAATACCGAATATACCCTTTTCGGGTATAAAATGAGTTTTATAAATCCTTTTGATACCAATCAAATTGCTACTGATTTTAAATAATAAATGAAGTGTTTTAAGCCTGTTTAAATGACCAGAAAACTCAGAATCCTATTTTAACCCGTTTAAAAAAAGATTCAGATCCTTGTTAACACTTAAAAATGTGTTAACACTCTCAACAACCGTGATGCGAAAAAATCACACTTGTCATCCTTATAATAGGAAGTTTCTAAATCCCTTATTTAGCGTAAATGATCAATAGGATTCATGGCTGGTAAACGTCGAAAATGATGTACGCATCAAAACATCCATTTGGGATGTATACATACGAGTAAAGATGAATACATGAAAAAGATAGTTTTATTTCATAACTTCTTGTCAAGACAATGAACTATGAAATTTTCCGACCCAAAGGAATCATCGATTATGTTTTAAAATTTCCCTAGTGACAAGGTCTATTTGAGCCATCATAAGTCCTTTGGAACAAGCCCTTGTGCTATATATAAAAGATGTCAGTATGACATTGGCAGTCGTGACTTATGTCCCCTGTCTGATAAATATGAAGGATTATATTCCGCTCAAATGCCAAAGATGGTTTACTTAAACTTAGGCAAAAACATAATCAAATAAATTAAATTCTATCTATTGGCCTATATGGTTTAATTGCGCCATGGCTATTTATTCATCAAATTCGACAATTCACTATATGATTAAACCAATTGTTTCTACTTGGATAGTAGCCTTCAAAGCTTCACCATGGCTGACTCCTCTGAAGCTCACCATCATCCAGTTAATCAGAATGATGATGCAAGACTGAACTTAATAAGCACCGAGTTACAGGCTATGATAAATACAGCCGTAAGCAACGCCGTGGACCGTGTGTTGAAGGATTATAAGCGAATGTGCGATGATACCCCAAATAAAGGTTACAAAAAGAGTAAGACCGGTTCAAGCTATAACCAGTCCAAACCAAAGGGGGGCAAAGCCCGAATGCAATAACTGCAGGAAGCAACATTCTGGAAAATGCACCATCGACCCACGTGCTAATTTATGTGGAATTTTCAAAACCAAGGGTCACAAGACCTTGGATTGCAAGAAATTGGAAGAAGCGACCTGTCATGGCTGCAGCGAAAAGGGCCACATCAGTACAAATTGCCCTAAGGCTGCCAAGGAAGGAGCAGCTAAGTATGGCAAGTATTTAAAGGACAAACAACAGTCAGGTGAAAAACCCAAATGCAAAACCTGCAAGAAACAGCACTTCGGGAAGTGCAGGTATGGATCGAACTCGCATACACAGTCAAGAACTTTTGCATGTGGGATCTGCAAGTCCAAGGAGTATAAGACCTTGGATTGTAAGAGATTGGGAGACGCAACCTGCTATGGTTGCAATGAAAGAGGGCATATTAAGACCAACTGCCCTAAATACGCTAAAAAGCTTGAGGAAGTTAAAAAGATTAAAGTTGGAAGCTCTCAAATGGATGCTCAAGAGACTGTTCAGGATAACAATGTCACAACAGGTACTTTCTATATCAATAACGCTCATGTTAGAGTATTATTTAATTCAGGTTCAGATAAGTCTCTCGTAGACAATAGATATTGTAAATCATTAAATCTGCCTGTTAAAACTCTAAGCGTTAAGTATGAAGTAAAATTGGCCGATAGTACCTCAGAGACTAATTCAACAATATTAGATGGATGTTTTATATCCATTAAGAGTTACCCTTCTCCGTTGTCCTAGTTCCGTTAATAAGAGGACTCTATATAGTAATAGGTAAGGATTTGTCGCCTTGTGACCAAGCCCATATTGTGGGTGATACCTTACGCGGCCCGCGTCAAAAAAAAAATGGTGGAACCGGCCGTCCCCGGAATCGAACCTGGGTCTAGGCCGCACCCTTTCGCGCGCCTAGCCAACCGAGCTAGGTGCCTAGTTTGTGAAAATTTCCAATCCGATTAAATATAAGCACATGTACAATAACTTCCTTACTTCTTACTACACGTCACCTACTTATTCTTCTTATGTTGACTAAGCACTTGTTGAATTCGGTAATTAATACCAAAACTTCGAGTATGGAAAAACTCAGAAAGAGATTTCAATAATAAAAAGGGGGCCATCGATTTCAAGAAAATTGATGGATGTAGTAGAAACCATTAGGTATATCAGCGGTTATGCTGGAAAGGACCTGGTAGAGCATACATCACAACCATACAATAACAATACTCTTAATTAGTAAGAACCTTAATGAAATCCTCAAGAAGGATCCTCTTATAAATGGTGGAATGGTCCAAGTTTTAAGGACCTTATTAGAAAAACCTAGTATTCGTTTCGCGGAAAGGGAAAAGACGGAATAAGAATTCCTGACTCTCGCCATAAAAGTTATAGACTGTCGACAGTATGTCGCAAAAGTTTAATACATTGGCTGAGATAGTACCCTATTAAAGCACATAATTATTAGTGGTTAGCATTGGCAATAAGAGGGCACACTAAGGTTTCAAAACCTACTCATTTAAAAATCCATTATAGATCTACCTCAGCTACCCACGTTATAATGATTAAGAAGTAATCAGTCAAAGCTAAGACTGCCCTAGAGTTGTTTAAGATTTTACAGCTAAGTTTAAAAAGGGTTAAGAATGGAGGCGTTTAACCCTCCTGATGAATAATTAGGGGTAGCTCACATTAATAATGACAACAGATAAATCCCTTATTGTGACATGATTGCTAGTAGATACGTTTAGGATTCAGGTGTTGCTAAGTCTCTTATAAGACCATAAGTTTGACAAACTTTTGATTTCATAAGAACTTCGGATATTAAAGATAAGATATGATTTACCAATGGAATCTTTAATAACCCTCTCTCCCATCCTCGGAGATAATCCTTTCATAAGAATCTGGAGTACTCTTCCTCAAAAAGAGTACGACGATGTATATTATTTTATTTTATTATTTTCTCATTGTTTTCTATCGCCTGTGAATGCCAAACTATGTTTGATAAAAGTGCCATATGAGGAGTGGCGTATCCTAGTGTGTCCCATAGATTGCTTTCATGCCTGATCAGTATGGAGGTTTAATGCATGGAACCTCTGAGATATCCCAATAGTCATATCGTACTAAAGTCGACTAGTAGTATTCAAAGGAGATATCCAGAATGGAATAGTCCAAGTAAATGTTCCCGATTAAGGAGTTCTTGGACTCATAACATAAATGTGTCACTTAATTGACACAAGCAATGGTGGATGAATTGGAGCCTGAGATTTTGTAAAAATCTCTGTAACCTCCTTGTACCTTGATTATCTTCTCCTACTATTACCATGTTTACCCCTGTAAGGCAGGTAGAGTTAAAGTTTATATCCCATTTAAAGCTGTATTATTGTGAAATCTCCAAGACGGTTAGTACCACCATTGGAGGAATCGAAACCCTGATTAACTAAGTTTTAAGAGAGGGCTCATATAGCCTAACTCAATATCCTGAGAGTTCGGTATAGTTAGATATGAAAGACGGTTCATTTTGCTTATGCATTATCACCGCAACCCTAATTAGGCAATGATTAAGAATTTGCCATCAACTGCCCAGGATCGTCGATCTGTTCGACTAACGGCAAGGATTAGCTATTCCCTAAACATTAGCTAAGCAGTGGTTGGACTAACCATCTCACCTTAAAAATAAGCTTTGCTATAATAATGGATATGTAAGTATTAAGGCTACTCCTTTGGAGACCTTGTATAGATGGAATGTTAAATGTCTATTGTTAGATAGAGAATTGGTAAGTCCAATTATCAAGTTCTGAAAGTTGCCTGGGGGACAACAAATAAGATTATACAAATCAATAATCGATTGTAGGTTGCCAGTATACGGCAAGAAATCAAGGAGTTATGAAAATAGCAAACTTTCTAAGTTCATGTTAAAGAAAATGGTTTAACAAAAGATATCACCCAGGAAGGGTGTACCAAAATTGTTAAATTATCAGGCTAGTTAAGCTCTGAATATATGGAAATCATTTGAAGGAAATCGAATGTATCAAGATCAAGTAGCTTGTAAGCTAAAACCTATTTAAGGAGTTTTGCGGAGCTCGAAATACATTGCACACTAGTGACTGAAGGAGGTGTTCCGCCAATAAGTCAAGGAGCACTATCACAAATTGGTATGCGGATTTACAATGTGATAAACATCCTATATCGATTGAGGATCGACAGGTTACGAAGCTTCGAAGGAAGCAAGTACCCATTTGTAAAGTTCAAATAGGATGCCCGTAGAGGTCCCGAGTATACGTGGGAGGTTGAGTCCATGATGAAAGAAAAGTACCCTTATCTATTTTAACAAATCTCGAGGTCGAGATTTCTTTTAAGGGGGTGAGGATGTAACACCTCGAAAATTTACGTCCTATAATGTCTTGACACGTGTCATAACCTTTGAACGTGTGAAAGAATGTTCTTGAAGGACTAAAGTTGACAAACAATGAAACTGTGTAAATATAAGGGTTCAAAGTGTCAACAATGAATAAATATACTTTGCAATAACCCTACATGTTGTTTATAACCCTAAACGAATGGATCATGGATCATACGAAGCGAATTGTGAAAGAAAGTGAGAGATTACAAACTACAAGGGTTAAATGTGTCAACATGTTAAGTTATACCTCTGAGTGACCTTTTAGCAAACCCGAAGCCTTGTAACGATTAATTATGCTCACTAGAATGCACCATAAAAATTTCACCAAGTTTCGTTACCGTATGAGAAAGTTATGATAAAATTCGTGTGTGAGGGTTAGAATCGTCAACATTGAAAATTAGGGCTTTTCGGGTGATCACAAAGTTACCCGAGGACTTCACAAAGATGGTATAAGTCTTGAAGCCCTTATAAATCAATTTGGAGGGTTTATAATGCAAGAAACAAGGTGATAGCGACGTTTAGAAGGACCAGGGACTGAAAATGCAATAACTGAAAAATTTGAAACCTGAAGTCATGTCCCAGGCGGCCCGCGTAAGGATTGCTTATATCTCAGGCGGGCCGCGTCAGGCCTGGAGATGCAGAAAAAACAGGCAGGTGCCTGTTTGCATGTTCTAACCGACTTTAAACATGGTTTTTCGATTCTATGGGCTTCCTAAAGTGGTTTACAACTTATAAAGGCCATATACATGCATCTTGGATCATCTTACACTCATTTGGAATCAATCTTTGATGATCAAAGTTCTTATTAAAAGTCTTATATTTCAACATTCAACACATATCAACTTCTGGACATTTGGAGGAGCTCTGGAACTGATACAAGGCTCACAAATCATCCATTAGACGTATGTAAGTGCCCTTGAACCTTCTCGATTGAGTTATGGTTAGTTTATAGCCTAGAAATCAAACCGTCGTAACTACGGTTTGACTTGGCGATAAATCATAAACGGTCCAGGGATTTGTCGAAACGAAAGTTGTTACAAGTTGGTAATATTGTGGGAAATTAACCCTTAAAAGGGCACCCTTTGATTCCCGATCTAACAATGTCGTTCGTCGAGTCAAACTTCTTCCGAAAAAGTCAACAGAACCATAAATCGCAAAATTAACGATACAGAAGGCGTGTAACCTGTTTTATCAGTTATATAATCTGAAAATAAGTATGAAAACTTGTCTAGGCTTGTTTGATTCGACAACTCTCAGTTTTGAACCGATTCGGAGCCGAAAGTCGCATAGTTTGACTTTCTGCTTTGACCTCGATTGTAACCCGGTTTTGATAGGTTTAGACATGCCTTAAAGTTCCATTAGGACCTTGATACATGTTAGTATAATCCTCTGCGTTTATACTACCCGAATCCTTAACTATCCGACGTTTCCGTTAAATGCCTAAATAATGACCATAATGCCCTTATGTTTATAAAACGAGATTTTTGAAGATGTGAAAGTATAAAAGTCTTTGTTACTGATTATTGAACATGTCTGTAAATTTTCACGTCAATCGGAAGTCTAGATTAGGAGTTACGCTTAATGACGTAATTATAAACACTTTTCTTAATTAAACGGCGTCATTAGCGTAAATCCTATCTAAACCCAATTTTGACACCAAAACTTTTACCCACTGATGTTAAATAATATTTTGGGATTTTTGAATATTTTTAATTATTTTTAAACTGATCATAAGCTAGGATTAGCGCCTTAATTCGGTTAATACCGAATATACCCTTTTCGGGTATAAAATGAGTTTTATAAATCCTTTTGATACCAATCAAATTGCTACTGATTTTAAATAATAAATGAAGTGTTTTAAGCCTGTTTAAATGACCAGAAAACTCAGAATCCTATTTTAACCCGTATGTCGCGTAAAACGGCGTTATATGCGTATTAAGCGCATAGTAAGGGTCTAAAACCATTTTGCCACATAGGACTTAACACCAACTGATATACCAAGTTAAAATAAACTATTTTACTGATTTATTCAGACCCGGATCACAGAAGCTTAATTGATCCCTTTTATAATCTTTAAAATGACCAAAATACCCCTATGGGGCTTAATATGATATTAAACTCGTTTTGGGCATAACGGAAGGTATCCTACTGATATCACAACATATTTAAGGCATGTTAACTTAGGAAACCTGTTTAGGACTTTTATGGTTACCCGTTACGCTTCGTACGCGTTCGGTTCGGTTTATGTAACTAGTTTACATAAATTAGCCGAAACGGGTCAAACCTTATCGGTTTTATCTCAAAATCCAGAATGTGTATAATATACCCATATTATACAAGTCTCCGAACTTGTCGGGTCTAAATCACATTCCATTCCAGTCTTCGCCTTATCAAGCGTTTGAACCGTATCTTCCTTTTGAAAACTAACCGGTCTAAGTCATGACTTAATTAAAGACCCGTTAGGATTCTAATAGGTTATTAAAAACCTTCGTTCCAGATTTAGGAGCCCAGTAAAAGCTATCTGTACTTGCTGATTTGATACGGCTGGGATTGAATTTATATTTAGCTCAGGTAAATACTTTTAACTTATTTTCCCTATACGGGCTTGGGGTACGGTATATAAAATACCGCTTGGTCGGGGCGTTGAATCTTTGATTGAATGAATGATAATTAAAGTATTGAGACGTCTCGTTTAATATTATTTTGTTTGCTTAAAGCCTTTGGGGGGTTAATGACCGTGTCCCGGATATCCCTGGCATCATTTTACGAAATGGCCACGACCTTAGCACTCAGGTGTAGGCGTACACCTGTCAGTGTCTCATAAATAAAGTGGTGTGTTTATTGATCTTTAACCCGGCTCGATCCGGGCTACTGAACGCATAAGGAACATGTAAATCCCTACAAGTATTATATTTAAACAATTATCCCAAGTTATAAAATATTATTTGTGCCATGTGCATTCAAATCAATCATTTTCTTAAACCCTTTTCAAAATGAGTCGGTTGATTGTATTTACCAGTGTAAACTGACGTATTTTCCCAAAAAGGCTAAGTGCAGGTACTAATTGGAATTGGCTGGCTACTCCTAGCATCAATAAAGAGTCTCGCAAGCTTAGATGCCTAAAGTCTGTTGAACCATGTTATTTTATTTGCGATCCGCCTGTGGATCCTTTACTTCCGTTGTAATACTTTGATGTTACACTATTACGGATTGTAATACATTTATCCTTTTGCTTCCGCTGTGCATTTATATATTGTGTTGTTTGACTATGATGTTGCAAACCACGTCACGTTACTCCCCTACCGGGCCCACCGGTAACACGTGGAAATTTGGGGTGTGACAGGTTGGTATCAGAGCCAATATTGAGTGAATTAAACACTATCTTTTTGTGTTTAATCTCAATGACACATTAGCACATACCTAGACCTTCTGAGTCTAGACTTAACATAGGAATATTCTAAATCCTTATCTGGAAATTCTGCTTCCAAAATTTTTATATATTGGATACGTCGCCAAGCGAAGAAGCCGTAATAGGAATTCTCCACACCCGGCGCCTTGAATTGCTGACCTTCGTACAACGGCTAGGATGAAACGTGCAGCCAAGGAGAAAGCATTCGGAAATAAAATGAAGAAGAAACTCCTTTTGCTAAAAATCGTTTCCTTAATAGTCCTTATAAGGACATAATTACCTTTCAGTTCCTTCGAGGACAACACTATTCCTTTCAAGTCCCGACTAGGGCACATCTGTATTTTTTATTTTATTTTATAGTGAAATAATTAACTTTAAATTTTCATTCAGACATTCCTTTTATAAGATTTACCTTTATATAAAATGGCAAAATCTAAAAAGGACGAGACCTAGCCACGCATTATTTTGAGGCAGGGCAAAGATGGTAGTTCCATAATTAGATTCAGATCCATATTTAACACCTCAATTTAGGATTGTTCTGCGTTAAATAGTAATAAGAATCTTAAGAGTGAAACCTAGCCTTCGGGTCATTTTAAGGCCGGGCCATGATGGTAAGACCTGTTTAAAAGATTCGAATCCTGACAGACGTGATTCATTAAAATCACACACGTCATTCTTATTAATGGATTCTTCAAAAGATTCCTAACCCAATGTAATGATCTCTGAATCATGGGTTTAGATCATCACTTGAGATGATCATATTTTGACCATACGTGGTAATATAGCGCCTACAGGCCCTGCTCATTTCCATATGAACCAAAAGACAGTGGTAGCGATGATTCCCTGTCAGATAAAGGTAATGAACTAGGTTCAAACCTTTATGCTTTGATTCTCTGAAATCATAGCTTATAATTTATAAATGTCCTTGTGACTAGGTCTGTTGTGCCAGAATACCTTCATGCCTTGATTCTCTGAAATCATGACTTATAAATTAAACTTGTCTACGCGACTAGGCCATTTGTGCTATTACTAACTTATAAATTAGGATTCATGATAAAAATCCTGAATAAAATAAATATCATTCCTTTCTTGCCAATATAGATATTAAAAGAGAATCTTAAAAAGGTTTGACCTAGCTTGAATGTCAATTGAAGACCTAGCTAAGATGGTAAAATCTGTTTAAAAAAAGATTCAGATCCTTGTTAACACTTAAAAATGTGTTAACACTCTCAACAACCGTGATGCGAAAAAATCACACTTGTCATCCTTATAATAGGAAGTTTCTAAATCCCTTATTTAGCGTAAATGATCAATAGGATTCATGGCTGGTAAACGTCGAAAATGATGTACGCATCAAAACATCCATTTGGGATGTATACATACGAGTAAAGATGAATACATGAAAAAGATAGTTTTATTTCATAACTTCTTGTCAAGACAATGAACTATGAAATTTTCCGACCCAAAGGAATCATCGATTATGTTTTAAAATTTCCCTAGTGACAAGGTCTATTTGAGCCATCATAAGTCCTTTGGAACAAGCCCTTGTGCTATATATAAAAGATGTCAGTATGACATTGGCAGTCGTGACTTATGTCCCCTGTCTGATAAATATGAAGGATTATATTCCGCTCAAATGCCAAAGATGGTTTACTTAAACTTAGGCAAAAACATAATCAAATAAATTAAATTCTATCTATTGGCCTATATGGTTTAATTGCGCCATGGCTATTTATTCATCAAATTCGACAATTCACTATATGATTAAACCAATTGTTTCTACTTGGATAGTAGCCTTCAAAGCTTCACCATGGCTGACTCCTCTGAAGCTCACCATCATCCAGTTAATCAGAATGATGATGCAAGACTGAACTTAATAAGCACCGAGTTACAGGCTATGATAAATACAGCCGTAAGCAACGCCGTGGACCGTGTGTTGAAGGATTATAAGCGAATGTGCGATGATACCCCAAATAAAGGTTACAAAAAGAGTAAGACCGGTTCAAGCTATAACCAGTCCAAACCAAAGGGGGGCAAAGCCCGAATGCAATAACTGCAGGAAGCAACATTCTGGAAAATGCACCATCGACCCACGTGCTAATTTATGTGGAATTTTCAAAACCAAGGGTCACAAGACCTTGGATTGCAAGAAATTGGAAGAAGCGACCTGTCATGGCTGCAGCGAAAAGGGCCACATCAGTACAAATTGCCCTAAGGCTGCCAAGGAAGGAGCAGCTAAGTATGGCAAGTATTTAAAGGACAAACAACAGTCAGGTGAAAAACCCAAATGCAAAACCTGCAAGAAACAGCACTTCGGGAAGTGCAGGTATGGATCGAACTCGCATACACAGTCAAGAACTTTTGCATGTGGGATCTGCAAGTCCAAGGAGTATAAGACCTTGGATTGTAAGAGATTGGGAGACGCAACCTGCTATGGTTGCAATGAAAGAGGGCATATTAAGACCAACTGCCCTAAATACGCTAAAAAGCTTGAGGAAGTTAAAAAGATTAAAGTTGGAAGCTCTCAAATGGATGCTCAAGAGACTGTTCAGGATAACAATGTCACAACAGGTACTTTCTATATCAATAACGCTCATGTTAGAGTATTATTTAATTCAGGTTCAGATAAGTCTCTCGTAGACAATAGATATTGTAAATCATTAAATCTGCCTGTTAAAACTCTAAGCGTTAAGTATGAAGTAAAATTGGCCGATAGTACCTCAGAGACTAATTCAACAATATTAGATGGATGTTTTATATCCATTAAGAGTTACCCTTCTCCGTTGTCCTAGTTCCGTTAATAAGAGGACTCTATATAGTAATAGGTAAGGATTTGTCGCCTTGTGACCAAGCCCATATTGTGGGTGATACCTTACGCGGCCCGCGTCAAAAAAAAAATGGTGGAACCGGCCGTCCCCGGAATCGAACCTGGGTCTAGGCCGCACCCTTTCGCGCGCCTAGCCAACCGAGCTAGGTGCCTAGTTTGTGAAAATTTCCAATCCGATTAAATATAAGCACATGTACAATAACTTCCTTACTTCTTACTACACGTCACCTACTTATTCTTCTTATGTTGACTAAGCACTTGTTGAATTCGGTAATTAATACCAAAACTTCGAGTATGGAAAAACTCAGAAAGAGATTTCAATAATAAAAAGGGGGCCATCGATTTCAAGAAAATTGATGGATGTAGTAGAAACCATTAGGTATATCAGCGGTTATGCTGGAAAGGACCTGGTAGAGCATACATCACAACCATACAATAACAATACTCTTAATTAGTAAGAACCTTAATGAAATCCTCAAGAAGGATCCTCTTATAAATGGTGGAATGGTCCAAGTTTTAAGGACCTTATTAGAAAAACCTAGTATTCGTTTCGCGGAAAGGGAAAAGACGGAATAAGAATTCCTGACTCTCGCCATAAAAGTTATAGACTGTCGACAGTATGTCGCAAAAGTTTAATACATTGGCTGAGATAGTACCCTATTAAAGCACATAATTATTAGTGGTTAGCATTGGCAATAAGAGGGCACACTAAGGTTTCAAAACCTACTCATTTAAAAATCCATTATAGATCTACCTCAGCTACCCACGTTATAATGATTAAGAAGTAATCAGTCAAAGCTAAGACTGCCCTAGAGTTGTTTAAGATTTTACAGCTAAGTTTAAAAAGGGTTAAGAATGGAGGCGTTTAACCCTCCTGATGAATAATTAGGGGTAGCTCACATTAATAATGACAACAGATAAATCCCTTATTGTGACATGATTGCTAGTAGATACGTTTAGGATTCAGGTGTTGCTAAGTCTCTTATAAGACCATAAGTTTGACAAACTTTTGATTTCATAAGAACTTCGGATATTAAAGATAAGATATGATTTACCAATGGAATCTTTAATAACCCTCTCTCCCATCCTCGGAGATAATCCTTTCATAAGAATCTGGAGTACTCTTCCTCAAAAAGAGTACGACGATGTATATTATTTTATTTTATTATTTTCTCATTGTTTTCTATCGCCTGTGAATGCCAAACTATGTTTGATAAAAGTGCCATATGAGGAGTGGCGTATCCTAGTGTGTCCCATAGATTGCTTTCATGCCTGATCAGTATGGAGGTTTAATGCATGGAACCTCTGAGATATCCCAATAGTCATATCGTACTAAAGTCGACTAGTAGTATTCAAAGGAGATATCCAGAATGGAATAGTCCAAGTAAATGTTCCCGATTAAGGAGTTCTTGGACTCATAACATAAATGTGTCACTTAATTGACACAAGCAATGGTGGATGAATTGGAGCCTGAGATTTTGTAAAAATCTCTGTAACCTCCTTGTACCTTGATTATCTTCTCCTACTATTACCATGTTTACCCCTGTAAGGCAGGTAGAGTTAAAGTTTATATCCCATTTAAAGCTGTATTATTGTGAAATCTCCAAGACGGTTAGTACCACCATTGGAGGAATCGAAACCCTGATTAACTAAGTTTTAAGAGAGGGCTCATATAGCCTAACTCAATATCCTGAGAGTTCGGTATAGTTAGATATGAAAGACGGTTCATTTTGCTTATGCATTATCACCGCAACCCTAATTAGGCAATGATTAAGAATTTGCCATCAACTGCCCAGGATCGTCGATCTGTTCGACTAACGGCAAGGATTAGCTATTCCCTAAACATTAGCTAAGCAGTGGTTGGACTAACCATCTCACCTTAAAAATAAGCTTTGCTATAATAATGGATATGTAAGTATTAAGGCTACTCCTTTGGAGACCTTGTATAGATGGAATGTTAAATGTCTATTGTTAGATAGAGAATTGGTAAGTCCAATTATCAAGTTCTGAAAGTTGCCTGGGGGACAACAAATAAGATTATACAAATCAATAATCGATTGTAGGTTGCCAGTATACGGCAAGAAATCAAGGAGTTATGAAAATAGCAAACTTTCTAAGTTCATGTTAAAGAAAATGGTTTAACAAAAGATATCACCCAGGAAGGGTGTACCAAAATTGTTAAATTATCAGGCTAGTTAAGCTCTGAATATATGGAAATCATTTGAAGGAAATCGAATGTATCAAGATCAAGTAGCTTGTAAGCTAAAACCTATTTAAGGAGTTTTGCGGAGCTCGAAATACATTGCACACTAGTGACTGAAGGAGGTGTTCCGCCAATAAGTCAAGGAGCACTATCACAAATTGGTATGCGGATTTACAATGTGATAAACATCCTATATCGATTGAGGATCGACAGGTTACGAAGCTTCGAAGGAAGCAAGTACCCATTTGTAAAGTTCAAATAGGATGCCCGTAGAGGTCCCGAGTATACGTGGGAGGTTGAGTCCATGATGAAAGAAAAGTACCCTTATCTATTTTAACAAATCTCGAGGTCGAGATTTCTTTTAAGGGGGTGAGGATGTAACACCTCGAAAATTTACGTCCTATAATGTCTTGACACGTGTCATAACCTTTGAACGTGTGAAAGAATGTTCTTGAAGGACTAAAGTTGACAAACAATGAAACTGTGTAAATATAAGGGTTCAAAGTGTCAACAATGAATAAATATACTTTGCAATAACCCTACATGTTGTTTATAACCCTAAACGAATGGATCATGGATCATACGAAGCGAATTGTGAAAGAAAGTGAGAGATTACAAACTACAAGGGTTAAATGTGTCAACATGTTAAGTTATACCTCTGAGTGACCTTTTAGCAAACCCGAAGCCTTGTAACGATTAATTATGCTCACTAGAATGCACCATAAAAATTTCACCAAGTTTCGTTACCGTATGAGAAAGTTATGATAAAATTCGTGTGTGAGGGTTAGAATCGTCAACATTGAAAATTAGGGCTTTTCGGGTGATCACAAAGTTACCCGAGGACTTCACAAAGATGGTATAAGTCTTGAAGCCCTTATAAATCAATTTGGAGGGTTTATAATGCAAGAAACAAGGTGATAGCGACGTTTAGAAGGACCAGGGACTGAAAATGCAATAACTGAAAAATTTGAAACCTGAAGTCATGTCCCAGGCGGCCCGCGTAAGGATTGCTTATATCTCAGGCGGGCCGCGTCAGGCCTGCAGATGCAGAAAAAACAGGCAGGTGCCTGTTTGCATGTTCTAACCGACTTTAAACATGGTTTTTCGATTCTATGGGCTTCCTAAAGTGGTTTACAACTTATAAAGGCCATATACATGCATCTTGGATCATCTTACACTCATTTGGAATCAATCTTTGATGATCAAAGTTCTTATTAAAAGTCTTATATTTCAACATTCAACACATATCAACTTCTGGACATTTGGAGGAGCTCTGGAACTGATACAAGGCTCACAAATCATCCATTAGACGTATGTAAGTGCCCTTGAACCTTCTCGATTGAGTTATGGTTAGTTTATAGCCTAGAAATCTAACCGTCGTAACTACGGTTTGACTTGGCGATAAATCATAAACGGTCCAGGGATTTGTCGAAACGAAAGTTGTTACAAGTTGGTAATATTGTGGGAAATTAACCCTTAAAAGGGCACCCTTTGATTCCCGATCTAACAATGTCGTTCGTCGAGTCAAACTTCTTCCGAAAAAGTCAACAGAACCATAAATCGCAAAATTAACGATACAGAAGGCGTGTAACCTGTTTTATCAGTTATATAATCTGAAAATAAGTATGAAAACTTGTCTAGGCTTGTTTGATTCGACAACTCTCAGTTTTGAACCGATTCGGAGCCGAAAGTCGCATAGTTTGACTTTCTGCTTTGACCTCGATTGTAACCCGGTTTTGATAGGTTTAGACATGCCTTAAAGTTCCATTAGGACCTTGATACATGTTAGTATAATCCTCTGCGTTTATACTACCCGAATCCTTAACTATCCGACGTTTCCGTTAAATGCCTAAATAATGACCATAATGCCCTTATGTTTATAAAACGAGATTTTTGAAGATGTGAAAGTATAAAAGTCTTTGTTACTGATTATTGAACATGTCTGTAAATTTTCACGTCAATCGGAAGTCTAGATTAGGAGTTACGCTTAATGACGTAATTATAAACACTTTTATTAATTAAACGGCATCATTAGCGTAAAGCCTATCTAAACCCAATTTTGACACCAAAACTTTTACCCACTGATGTTAAATAATATTTTGGGATTTTTGAATATTTTTAATTATTTTTAAACTGATCATAAGCTAGGATTAGCGCCTTAATTCGGTTAATACCGAATATACCCTTTTCGGGTATAAAATGAGTTTTATAAATCCTTTTGATACCAATCAAATTGCTACTGATTTTAAATAATAAATGAAGTGTTTTAAGCCTGTTTAAATGACCAGAAAACTCAGAATCCTATTTTAACCCGTACGTCGCGTAAAACGGCGTTATATGCGTATTAAGCGCATAGTAAGGGTCTAAAACCATTTTGCCACATAGGACTTAACACCAACTGATATACCAAGTTAAAATAAACTATTTTACTGATTTATTCAGACCCGGATCACAGAAGCTTAATTGATCCCTTTTATAATCTTTAAAATGACCAAAATACCCCTATGGGGCTTAATATGAGATTAAACTCGTTTTGGGCATAACGGAAGGTATCCTACTGATATCACAACATATTTAAGGCATGTTAACTTAGGAAACCTGTTTAGGACTCTTATGGTTACCCGTTACGCTTCGTACGCGTTCGGTTCGGTTTATGTAACTAGTTTACATAAATTAGCCGAAACGGGTCAAACCTTATCGGTTTTATCTCAAAATCCAGAATGTGTATAATATACCCATATTATACAAGTCTCCGAACTTTTCGGGTCTAAATCACATTCCATTCCAGTCTTCGCCTTATCAAGCGTTTGAACCGTATCTTCCTTTTGAAAACTAACCGGTCTAAGTCATGACTTAATTAAAGACCCGTTAGGATTCTAATAGGTTATTAAAAACCTTCGTTCCAGATTTAGGAGCCCAGTAAAAGCTATCTGTACTTGCTGATTTGATACGGCTGGGATTGAATTTATATTTAGCTCAGGTAAATACTTTTAACTTATTTTCCCTATACGGGCTTGGGGTACGGTATATAAAATACCGCTTGGTCGGGGCGTTGAATCTTTGATTGAATGAATGATAATTAAAGTATTGAGACGTCTCGTTTAATATTATTTTGTTTGCTTAAAGCCTTTGGGGGGTTAATGACCGTGTCCCGGATATCCCTGGCATCATTTTACGAAATGGCCACGACCTTAGCACTCAGGTGTAGGCGTACACCTGTCAGTGTCTCATAAATAAAGTGGTGTGTTTATTGATCTTTAACCCGGCTCGATCTGGGCTACTGAACGCATAAGGAACATGTAAATCCCTACAAGTATTATATTTAAATAATTATCCCAAGTTATAAAATATTATTTGTGCCATGTGCATTCAAATCAATCATTTTCTTAAACCCTTTTCAAAATGAGTCGGTTGATTGTATTTACCAGTGTAAACTGACGTATTTTCCCAAAAAGGCTAAGTGCAGGTACTAATTGGAATTGGCTGGCTACTCCTAGCATCAATAAAGAGTCTCGCAAGCTTAGATGCCTAAAGTCTGTTGAACCATGTTATTTTATTTGCGATCCGCCTGTGGATCCTTTACTTCCGTTGTAATACTTTGATGTTACACTATTACGGATTGTAATACATTTATCCTTTTGCTTCCGCTGTGCATTTATATATTGTGTTGTTTGACTATGATGTTGCCAACCACGTCACGTTACTCCCCTACCGGGCCCACCGGTAACACGTGGAAATTTGGGGTGTGACATGAAGCTCGTTAGGCTTGTCGAGCCTTAGTGTAAACGAGTCAAGTCGAGCTTCTTTAAACTTGTTTACAAACCGACTTCGAACCTAAAAATAAGCTTATTTAGTAAACGAGCCCGAGCTTCACTTATCGAGCTCGCGAGCCTAAAAAGTCTATTATTTATATTATTTTTATTTAATATATTAATTAATAGATGATGTATTGCAAAATACATACTTATATCGTGTATAGTTTGTATATTTTATAGTTATTTATAGTTTCGTTTCATTTAGAATTGCGTGCTATTGATCATATTTCGGTTTTGGCAGGTCCTGGCTCAAATGGAGCGAAAACGAGTAATATGGAAATGACCTGCTAGTTGGCCAGAGTAGAATGCCAGTGACCGGAGTAAAATTCACCGCTATTTTCTATGAGTGGACCGAGCCCGCTATCTCTAACAATAAAAAGCTGCATTATATAATAATGAGGTGGTTGGCTGCTTATTACACGCCATGATCATGAAAGGGGTTAAGCCCAATTATTTTAGCAGCATTATTAAGTGGGCCTTGAAACAAATATTAAAACAATATAATGACAATGTCTAGAACCCAATGTCCAACATCAAGTTTACGTAAAAAAAAAAAAAAGAAATTGAGACCATATATGATTGTTGGATGGATATTATTCATTGGGGGATGCTGCTGTCAACGATTATTATTGTTGAAGTGGGCTGGCCCATGTAAATGATACTTGGGGCGCAAGAGAAAAAAAAAGCAACGGAGGAGGTCGGTTGGTTTAGGAGATATACGACATCAGGAGGTTACGAAGGAACACAACCCTAAGGACGTCTGGAGCTGTTTTCAAACATTACGAAGATCTTTTGCTTGCGGGAATCATACGGTTGAAGCTAGGAAGCGTGGGAGTGAAGATTGTTCGGGTTTTATCTCCCGGTTTTCTTTAATTTCGTGTTTTCAATCTTTTGCCATGAATTCTTGTTTTGAATTTGATTTGTTTTTGTTAGACAACATGTTTCTTGGCTAAACCCTAGATACTACCTAGACAAGATGAATGTTTGATTTAAGTTTGGATTTTTAATGGTTATTATTGTTCGTTTATGGATTGATTCTTGAAAGTAAAGTGTTTTAGAATTTCTGATTTGGTGCACATGCATGCTTGACATTTATTTTATTATTGTTTGTTGCTTCATATGATCCTTAGTGACGGTCTTTATCACATAATAGGGTTATATTAGGGTTCTTGATTTAGGTGACTGTCTATATCACGCAATAGATCATTAATCCTTTAGGGTGAAAACGCGTAAGTAACCTTAGAAGTAATATTCGGTAGTTTAATAAAATCAAGTGTTCTGCTTAACTTGTCGCTGAGAGGCTCGAGTTAGTTATTAGGTCGCAGTGCAATATATATCTAAGATAGGTTTTGAGAGAAGTCGATCTTATTTCCCTAATTGCATTTGTGTCTAGTAAACCAAGTTAGAACCTAGAATTGCCTTAGATTATCGCGCTGAGAGGTAGATAGTCATATTAGGGCACTTTTAGAATCGTTAGAGGACTGAGAGGAAATCTAACAGTCGGTGTTCACAACAGCCTTGTAGGGTTTCCTAGGTTTCTTCCTGAGAAGGGTCGGGAAGTCTTAGCATTGAAATACCTTAAGGTTTAGTATCTTACGATCCCGGCTCTATACAACTTTAATACCATTAGAAATCCATTCCCATTCAAACTGGATTCGAGTCTAGGTAGTCGTTAATCTCATCTGAATACAAACCTCAGTTTCCGTTCGTGTCGTAGTCTAAGTCTAGTTAATTAATTTAGTTAATATAGATTTCCTAGTTTTTCAGTAACCCCCCCCCCCCCCCAAATCAATTGAACAAGTTTAAGTCACGTCTGTCAGTGTCTATTAGAGTCTAGTACGTAATACATAGAGTCTTTGGGTTCGATACTCGGACTTGCTAGGTTATACTACATTGATCGGTACACTTGCCGATTGTGTGGTTTAGGTTTAGAGGTCTTAGTTATAAATTTAAAGCTTTCGTGTCTAGTTTAGAGAGTCTAATTTAGTTGATATTTTATAGTTCGTTTTGCACACATCAATAGATAATAAACGAGCCGAGCTTGAGCTTGAGAAAATACCAACGAGCCGAGCTGCTCGCGAGCTACTCAAGAAAAAGCTCGAAATGAGTTGAGCCTTATCGAGCCCGAGCCGAGTTTTTTGGGCAAAAAATAAAGCTCGTTTGTTTATCGAGCCTCACATGTGAAGCTCGTTAGGCTTGTCGAGCCTTAGTGTAAACGAGTCGAGTCGAGCTTCTTTAAACTTGTTTACAAACCGACTTCGAACCTAAAAATAAGCTTATTTAGTAAACGAGCCCGAGCCCGAGCTTCACTTATCGAGCTCGCGAGCCTAAAAAGTCTATTATTTATATTATTTTTATTTAATATATTAATTAATAGATAATAAACGAGCCGAGCTTGAGCTTAAGAAAATACCAACGAGCCAAGCTCGAGCTTTGAAAACAAAGCTCGAATCTAGCCGAGTTCGAGCTCTGGCCTGGTCGGGCTCGCCTCGGCTCGTTTGCACCCCTAGAGATTTCTCACGAAGAAAAGGTTTTCTCATGATCCTGATGTGTGTAAAATGCAACATATAAATTACATCAAATGAGGCATAAAACTAACCCTTTTTAAGTATTAATGTTGGAAAAAGAGTGTTTTTGTCTTCCTTTTGTATTTTCAGGATTAAAGGAGCTCAAATTCACAAAAGAAGCAAAAAGACAGCTAAATCTAACATAAATACAAGAAAAGGAACATAAGTGGACTGCCTGACCCTTCAGCGGCATCCTCCCAAGCAAAATAGAGAAGGCAGAAGACTGAACACGCCCCGTGCTCAGCCAGCACGGGGCCGTGCCCAAGAAGCAGCAGAAAAGACAAACCTATAGAAGCTTCTATTGCCCACCACGGGCCGTGTCCAGTGAGCACGGGGGCGTGGCGAAAGTACAGCAGGCGCATTAATTGTAATTGTGAATTACAATTAATGAAGAGAGAGAGTGTCAGACAGGCACGGGGGCGTGTCCAGCGGACACGGGGCCGTGCCCAGCCTTCTGTTCAGCCTATAAATAGGAGTGCTTGGTTTCATTTCAACTCATCCCTTGTCACACCACCTCTCTCACACTTCACCCACCACCACCATAACACCATCATCCACCACCATCATCCATTGTCCATCATAGAGTGTGTGAGTCGTCTCGGGATCCAAGATTGATCGTAAGAGTTCTTGACAATCAAGGCCATGTTTGCCTAAGTCTCTTACATCACTTGGTGAAGACAAAGTGTCTAGTTTAATACTTTTTATTTCTAATCTTTTGCACTTTTTATTTGGTTTTGTATTAATGACTTTAATAACTAGTTACTTATGTTGAAGGTGATCTTTCCTTATCGTTTGTCCGTGGTGTCTTGGCATTATTTTACTGTCTATATAAAATAAAAGATTTTCACCATTCATATCTCCATGGTCTATATGGAGGTATGTTGGCTACCTGGTCGGGGGTTAAGGGAACGGTTTGGTAAAGGTCTTGCCATTGTTCAGCGTTTAGAGGTCCTGCAATGGACCTGGGTCAAATTTAGTAGGACCTCCTTCAATGCTTCACGGTATTGGATGGCGGGGGTCCAAACTCTTTGATCCCCTCATAAGTTAACTACTATTAATACTATAACCCGGCTATTTAGGACTGTATCCCTGCTGACTCAGACTACTTAGCCGAGGGTAACGTCACCGCCAAAAGCGGGGCCTACCATAATATTGCATTAATAACTTAATTAATTATCTTCCAATAATCCACCCTTTTAGGATTGTATCCTTGCTGACTCAAACTACTGGGGTGAGGGTAACGTCACCTTCAAAAGAGGGGCCTACTACAATAACTAAGATAATATCTTAATTATGTGCAAAAGTGCGGAAATAATCAAAGGTTATACTAGATACGAGTCGGAACCAAGTGATTCATCTTGTCTATCTGTTTTTTTTCTTTTTATTTTATTTTTCAGCATTTAGTTAGTTTTTATTTTTCTTAGTTAAAAACATTTTTCTAAACTTTTTATTTTGATTAGACGTTGAGGATAAACCGGTACTAAAAGCTTTTGTGTCCTTGGACGACCTCGGTATCTTGCCAACACTATACTACGCTCACGATGGGTGCACTTGCCCATATGTGTGTTTAGTGTTAGTAAAATATCGTGTTTTATAAATTTAAAACTTGACTAAAATAAGTGTTAAAGGGGCTAAAAATATACACCTAATATATATAACACTTCACACGCATCAATCCTCTCCATGTATATATGAGTAAACGTTAGTTTACAACCTTGTAGTTAGACCCTCTTGACACTTTAGAGGCCCCTAAGAAACCTTTGAACATTACATGCCCAACGTTTCCAACTCGCTACATTTTACAACCTTCTGTTAGTTAACTGTCTCGTTGATTGTTAGCATGGGGTGAAATGACGTTATTATTACCCCTGATCCTTATTATTATTATTATATTAACATGTAACCCGGACAAGGTACACACATCGATTTAGCTAAATAAGCCAACCGTTTTAATGGGATGCAAATCAATTGATCGTTATTCCAAACACATTGGGAGGTTATAACAAAAGTTAATCGAGTCATAAACAAGTAGACCCTTACAAAATACACAAAAACTTTTTTTTCACTCTAGTTTTATATATGGGCTGATAACTTTTACTTGTTTGACTATACAAGTTCGCAGGCCTAATTATTTTGTACCCGTATCATGACTATCATATTTTCATAATGTCACAAACCTCACTTTTATTATTTTTCACTCTAGTATCACACTGACAAGTTTGACTTGTTTAATTATACAAGTTCGTAAACCTAATTATTTTATTTTCATACTCGTAGTATGACTATTATATTTTCATTATGTCACAAACCTCACTTTTTATTAATTTTCACTCTAGCATCACACGGACTGACAAGTTTGACTTGTTTAATTATACAAATTCCCAAATCTAATTATTTTATTTTCACTCGTATCATGACTATCATTTTTTCATCACGTCATAAACCTCACTTTTTATATATAAAAATACCCATCACTCTATTTATGGAAATACTATTAATCAAACTATTTATATTCTATAAACTAAAGCAAATCTACAAACATTTTGGACCATAAATTTAATATTTTATTAGTACCAACAAGGAAAAAAAGAATCTTCTGTATACATTATTTATTTAATATTTAATATTATGCCCATGGCTTTATAACCTAGTGGCATCTTGGTGGTGGAATAAGGCTTTGGGACCAATAGGTCCTGGGTTCGATTCTCACAAGGGGGGTTTTCCCATATTTATTGGGTTTCCTCATGAATTGGTGTGACATTATGCCTAGTGGAGATGGATATGATCGGGTGCACGATGATACTCCAGTGATCCGTCAGTGATCCAAATTTGCCGTTCAAAAAAAATACTTAATATTATATTCACAATATATTATATTTAAAAATATTTACACTAACCACCCATCACATGTACCTACTTTATGAAAACCTAACAAATGCCACATAACTTGTATTGTATAAAAGAAGGGGAACAGAGTAACGTGTATTGATTGATCTCTTCATCAATTTAGTCACCCCCAAACCCTAATTTCACCATAAATCTCTCAATCTGCCGATCAATTCCCCAAATTCATCACATCATTCCGGTGAATCCGATCTCTTCATCAATCTAATCGCCGATTCTGACCGTCAATTCCAGTTGTTTCAGATCACACAAAATCACTTAGGGTTTTGAGAGATTTTGCAATACGCATGAGCTGCTTGTGGAATCTGTCCTGTAATTCGTCTAATTCGAATCACTTCATCACTTGTTTGCTTCTGTTTGTTCTTCATCACTCGCCTCAATTGACCTCTGCTTCCAATTTTCAATTCAACAAACCCTTGGATTACAGAAGTCGTGTTGATCGCTTGTTGTTGTTGTTACTGTTTTTGTTGCAAGTGATTCGATCCTTTGGTGTAATATTATCATCATCGCAGCATGGATTCAGGTGGAGACAAGAGTAATCCCCAATTGAAACAAGGTATATTGTTAATTTTGTTCAATTTTGTTCAGTTTTGCTCTGGATTAAGGGTTTTTGTTGTTTTGATTGTAATGTTTGATTAGTTACTGGATGAGGTTTGAATTTTGTTGATCTTTGTATGTAGGATTAAATTAGTGTGTTTTAATTTTGAAGTTGATATGAATTAGTTTATTTTTTAGGGGAAATTAAATATACTTGTACTACTAATTTGAAGATGTTTTCTAGTGTTGTGTAATTGAGTGTCGGTGGCGGTGGCGGTGGCTTTTCCGTAAATTCAAGCATGTGGGGAAGAACTGTGTTGTGGTATCCCACATAAGATGATAACTAGTATTCAGATATTTTAAGATGATATTATTTGGGCTGTATGTGTTGTGTACCAGTTTTTCTGTAAGACTGTTTGTTGTTGGATGATTGAATTCTACTACCACCTATATGTATTGATTGCAACTAGTGGGGTCTACTGTGAATATTTATATCATTGTTTCTGTGATGTGGTCTTTGACACTTATTTATGTTATTAGAATAGAAACTTGTTGAAGAAATAAATAAAATTGGAACTTCTTTTGCACACATAAACGCCCACATACATACATATCAATGCATCGTATGTTTGTACAAACACACGCATGTATATATATGTATTGTGCCATCAGTTTTTTTTCAATATATATCTTGAATATTTGTGATGAAGGAGGCTTAATTATTTTGGCCAACTTAACTGGCTAAGTTAGAAAACAACTAACCTATAGTGTTCGCCTGATGACGCATTATTGAAGTTATATGTGACACTTGATAATATTGAGGAGTTTGTCAACCTTTATAGCAATTTCACTGCCTGCAATCTAATTCTGGTTATTCCTTAATGTAGCAATCTGCTATTCAAACGTTGCATCAAGGCGTTCAGCCTCACCATCTGTTATCGTGATTGGTGGTGGCTTTGCTGGCATATCTGCTGCTCGTGCACTTCATGATGCTTCATTTCAGGTGCACTAAACTCTAAAGAACATATTTACTTCAGTAATTCTGATGATAGTATTTTTAGTGTCATAAGAAAAAAAAATAACCACCTATTTTCATTGATGTCATGCCCTTTTCAGGTTACTGTACTTGAATCGCGAAACAGAATCGGTGGTCGCGTTCGTACCGATTACTCATTTGGTTTTCCCGTGGACTTAGGTGCATCATGGTGAGAAAAGGCTTCATACACTCCACTATTGGAGATATACATAACATAACATAATCCCATCTTCAGAATTGTTTAATAATTTTACATTATTGTTAAATTTTGCAGGTTGCATGGGGTTTGTAATGAAAATCCTTTGGCACCGGTTATCGGAAGACTCGGGCTACCTTTATACCGGACCAGTGGTGACAACTCAGTTTTATATGACCATGATTTGGAGAGGTAACAAAGTTTATTTTATCTTTTTATATTTAGTGTACTTGTAATTAATAAACTGTGAAGCTCATAAGTTTGCTGTTTGTTGATGTATTGCTTTAATTATTTTATGTTATTCAGCTATGCATTGTTTGATATGGACGGAAATCAAGTTCCTCAAGAATTAGTCTCACAGGTTGGAATAACGTTCGAGACCATATTGGAAGAGGCATGCATTCTATCTTATCTCTCTAATTTATTTTTGTCCGAAAAAAAATCAAACAAGTTATTTTATATAAAACTTCACTTTTACCTTTTCGTTCTTTCATTCATTATCGTTTTCTTCATTCTTGCAGACTAATAAAGTGAGGGACGAGGTCACCGAAGACATGTCTATACGACAAGCAATATCAATTGTGTTTGAAAAAAATCCAAAACTAAGGTACACTTATTTGTTAGATAATCTTCACAGTTAAATAACTAATCTTCATTTCTATCGTATGACGCTACAAAGGCTGCATTTTTTTGTTCTTATAGGTTAGAGGGGCTTCCTTACAAGGTGTTACAGTGGTATTTGTGTAGAATGGAAGGTTGGTTTGCCGCAGATGCTGAAACCATCTCTCTTAAATGCTGGGACAAGGCATGTTTTCTTCTCTTTCTATATATATATAGGGATACTTTAAAATGAGAACCTCCTTTGAGTTGTGAGAACCGCGAGAACTCCTACTTCCCGTGTGAGTTTTTCAACCAAATTTTGCACAAAGGTAGATTAACATCTAACTAAGACATTTGTGAAAAAAAAACCGAAAAAATTTTACTAGCCGGCATTTATTCGACATGTAAGTTTGATTTACGCTGGTGTAAATGACTGCTGACATCATCATTTCCAGAACATTAAATTTGCCTTATGCCACCGTAAGAAGTCGTATACGATATTTTTTTTGTTAAAATTGTCAAAAAAAAAAAAAATTCAAAAGACCTTTGGATCAAAGTTCTCGCGGTTCTCACAACTCAAGCTAGTTCCTATTTTAACCATTCCCTATAGGTAGGGTTCATGCGAGAAGCACCTTTATTGCGAGAATCAATATGAACACAACAAAATAAACCCACTACACCACCCAAAACCTAAAAAAACTAGCACCCCCCCCCCCCCCCCCCCCCCCAAAAAAAAAAAAAAAGTTAAATGCTGAAAACTAAACCATAAAGCTAAACCCCCAAAAAACCTAAAAAAACAAAAAAAAAAATAATAAAACTCGCTACTTTTTGTCGATAAAAATATTTTTTTATTTTTTATGGGAGACGAAAATTAGCGATTTTTATTAAAAAATATTAAAAAAAAATTCTTTGTGTTTTTTAGATTTTTTTAGGTATTTTTGGTTGTGTTCACATTGGTTCTCGCAATTAAGGGTGCTTCCTAACGGATCCTTCTCCTATATATATATCATAAACATAACTTTATTCTTTTAAATTCTGTGATTATTTGGAGCTGAATATATTTCAATAGTCGTTATCTTACATATATGGTATATTGTTTCAATTGAACAGGAAGAATTGCTTCCTGGTGGGCATGGGCTTATGGTGCGTGGTTATCTTCCAGTTATAAATACACTTGCTAAAGGCCTCGACATCAGATTAGGTCACAGGTAAGACGTAAGATTATCAGGTTGGGTAACAGGTCAAAAGAATTTTTTTTTTTTCAGTACAAGTCAAAATAGGTTGGTTAGGCTTGACCCGCTAACAGTTTTTCTAGCCGTTCTTTTAAATCTATAAAAATAAAGTATCGTGATAATTATGAATATCAAAAACAATATTATTACAAAATGAACCGAAATCTTTGAGTAAAACGATCTTAGAAAGTTGTATGCTAAGGGCTGTCCTTTTTTTAATCCGAAACCTGACCCGAATTCAAAGCGACCCGAACTCGATTTAGAGAATACCTGAAAAACCCGAACCTGAATAACCCAAACCCGACCAACCCGAACAACACGACTCGAAAAACCTGAAATTCGAAACCCGAATAAAAACTCGAACATTTATTGTCTTTTCTATAGATGCAATTTATTTTGGAGTGTTTCTGTTTTTGAAACATTAAGTTTTGTGAGTTTTTACACATTATATTTATCATACCATATTGTTAAATGATGTTTGAATTCCGATGATATTTTTTAAACATGATATATTTGATGAAATTTCGTGAGAAAAAAAAAACATTCTTTTTTCATTTTACGTCTAAACCCGAAAACCGAACAACCCAGCCGAAACTAACCCGAACCAGAATAACCCGAACTTTAAATGGGTCGGTTATCGGGTCACTTTTTTCTAGCCAAAACC
This sequence comes from Helianthus tuberosus, assembly GCA_030545235.1. NCBI lineage: Eukaryota > Viridiplantae > Streptophyta > Magnoliopsida > Asterales > Asteraceae > Helianthus > Helianthus tuberosus. The sequence continues at coordinate 288,356 of JARYGA010061028.1, forward strand.
CGAACAACCAGACCCGAAAAATCAGAAACCCGAAGAACACCCCTAGTTAAGACATTGGGCGACTTTGGGTGTAAAGTTTTTCATGTGCCCCATTAGAAATAGAACACAACTCAAATCGACTTGTTTTTAAGTAAAGAGCGCAATTGTGGCATCTATTAAATAAAATGAAACGTTTTACTTATTGTTTCGTAGCCTTAGCTTACATCTTTTTTTTGTCCTGATTTTTGTATTCACAAAGGATGACAAAGATAAATAGACGTAAAAACGGCGTGAAGGTAACAATTGAAAATGGAACCACATTTTTTGCGGACGCCGCCGTTATTGCCGTACCACTTGGTGTTTTAAAGTCAAATTTTATTAAGTTTGAACCAAGATTGCCCCAGTGGAAAGAAGAAGCCATAGCTGACCTTGGAGTGGGAATAGAGAACAAAATAATTTTGCATTTTGACCGAGTTTTTTGGCCGAATGTTGAATTTTTAGGAGTAGTTGCACAGACTTCTTATGGTTGTAGCTACTTTCTTAATCTTCACAAGGCGACAGGTCATCCTGTTCTAGTTTATATGCCTGCAGGACAGCTGGCGAAAGACATTGAGAAATTATCTGATGATGATGCGGCTAATTTTGCTTTTATACATCTCAAAAAGATTCTTCCTGATGCTTCTGCCCCTGTAATCTCTCTTTCCTCTTGCTTTATATTAATTAAAGTAAATTACTATTTCGGCCCAAAAAGGAATCTTTTGACACATCAAACCATGAGGTTGCATTTAGTAATGGTTTTAGCCCCTAACAATAACTTTGTTACTTTTTTCTGTCAAGTGTAAGAGTATTTGTATATTTAAAACAAGTTATATTAAATAATAATTGTAAAAATAACAAAATAACAATAAAAAGTTTAAATATAAAAATAATAACAAAAACATTTTTTTAATATATACAAATAAAAAAATCATTTTACAGAGAAAGAAGTATGAGATTTTGGTTTGGTTTTTGTCAATTTGAGTAATTAGATAAATAACCCCTTAAATATTAAAAAAAATCTTTATAATTTATATCAACAACCCCTGAGGTGTAAAAGTACCAAAATACCCTTACACTCAACATAGAAAAGTAACTTAGTTAGTGTTAGGGGCCAAAATCGGTCAGGGGCATTTTCATCTTGCCATTTTCATATGGCTCGTTAACTGCATCCATTTTTCTCCGTTAAGTCAGAGGTATTATCATTTTATTTTTGTCAACTTAAAAGGCAATTCGGTCCTTTTCACTTTATGTACAAGCATTTAGCATAATGTACATGTATTCAAAAGACCGAGTTTCCCTTTAAGTTAACAAAAAAGACGAAAATACCCCCGATTAAAGGGAGAAAAATGGATATAGAGTTAACAATCCGGATAAAAATGGCAAGATTTCAAACCTTTTGAATCCAGATGCGAAAAAACAAACCTTTGGACGAAAGTCGCTAAACTAGCCAAACCTTAGGGACGAAAATGGCATTTTACTCTTATATTTATGTTGTGATGGTCAATTATCTTTAACAATTATTGTGATGTTCTTTTGTAAATGCAGATTCAGCATCTGGTTTCTCGTTGGGGCAGTGACGTAAACTCACTCGGGTCATATAGCTACGATGCAGTAGGAAAACCCCATGATCTGTATGAAAGGCTAAGGATCCCGGTTGACAACTTATTTTTTGCAGGGGAAGCAACAAGTACGGACCACCCTGGCTCGGTACATGGTGCATACCATACTGGTCAGCTGGCTGCAGAGGACTGCCGAATGCGGGTCCTTGAACGTTATGGGGAGCTCGACTTGTTCCACCCGGTCATGGGTGAGGACACCCCTGCTTCTGTCCCGTTATTGATATCGCGTATCTAATCTAAGTCATATATAAAGATATGGTGTGGTTTGTGATTGTGATCACAATGCTAAAGAAGCTCTACTATTATGGACAGAAATAATAAAGGTTTTATGTGAGTGATTAGTGTGGGACTTTTCTTAATTATGTTTATAATATTATGTTACATAATTAAGTATGAATTTGGTGGTGTTTTTTTACTTTGGATTAGTGTAATGTGGTATGTTGGTTACATGTTTATTGTGTTGAAACTTAAGGCCTATGATAGCTTTTATTGCAAAAGCGATACGAATTTATAAGCCACTCGAGATGGGGTGATACCAGGGACAGGTCGAAAGCGTTGGGTTTGAATATCCTAACAGGGTGGGGTTCTAGAGTGATGACTAGTGTATTTGTAAACTGAGTGAAGAAATCCTGGCCATTGATTTACATCATCAAATCATAAAATACACTAGTGTATTTTCATCATCAAATCATGGCCATTGATTTACATTTGTGTATTGATAATCAAGGGCTAAGATTAGTTCACACAGTTCACTATCAAGAGTTGTTCACAAATGATCCTAACCCTATCTAACAAGCATTTACTTATGGATACTTAATAACAAGTGCCAATATTGAGATAAAAATTAAAATATTTGAATAGAAATAGAAATAGTTTTAGAACTTGTATAGAAAAGAGTTCTATTTGATCATGGTTAAGCTTCTAACCAGATCCAATGAGCCCTGTTGATCTTTTCACCGTTTTGTGATGCCAAGGTTCAAACCCATTAGTTTAAGGACGACTAAGAAGAGGGAGGGATACGCGGTGGCTGAGCTCAACTCATTTTAAACTCTATTTCTAGGGGTGTGCATGGGTCGGTTTGGGTCGGTTTTGACCAAAACCCATAACCATAACCGCGATGTCGGTTATTGGATAACCATAACCATAACCGATCGGTTATGGTGGTTATGGTTATTCGGTTTTGATGGTTGTAGCGGGTCGGTTATGGGTGGTTAACCGTATATTTAGCTTAGCTAAAAATAGCTTATTTTTTTAACATGCATTGAATTGTTATTGCATATTTGTATATATTAGTATATTACATAGTATTAAAAAATACATATAATCTATAATATTAATACCAATTATTATCGAATATTCAAATAAAGTAATATAATACATTCCATAAATTCAAATAAACATTCAACCAAAACCACAAAATGATACTGAAAACCGATAAGTACTAAAAATCTTCAGTCAAAAACATCAAATATTAAAAATATGGTAAAAGGTCCTAAATCCTACAAAGATTTATTACATGTCGGTTCGGTTCAGTTATGGTGGGTATGGAAAAAATGATAACCATAACCGACCCGCTACTTTCGGTTTTCAAAAAAACCATTAACCGACCCACCGGTTTTTTATTTGGTTCGGTTTTTTAGGTTCGGTTTTGTCGGTTAATTCGGTTATGGTTCGGTTAATTCGGTTTTTTGCACACCCCTATCTATTTCTAAGCTCGTGCTTTGATCATGAATAGTTTTATGTGGCCTAATTTGTTTCTTGGTTAGTTATTTTTTATATTTAATTTTAAACACACAAACCGAACATTGTACTGATTATGGCTGTATGGTTCTAGTAGTGCAATAATATCGAATTTGACTCGTATCAAAAAACAAAAGCCATAAAAAATAAATACCGGTATTGATACTGATGTTGTTTGGACGAGATTTGTTAAGTTTGGTAAAAAACATACTTAATTTTGTATAAAACTATGTTTCAAAAGAAATTATATTGGGATGTTGACAAAAAAAAAGTTAATGGACGCAAGGTATTCGAGAAGAATCAAACTAAATGATAAATAAATTATTGTCGTAACTGAAACCATAAAAATAAATATCGGTAAGATATCAGTACGGTACCGGTACTTGGTATAATATACGATACCAAAAAATACTTTATTTTGAATGCACTTTCGCTATAATTTATATTGGAATGACGGCAAAAAGAAATTAACATAACTGTGTATTCATGTTTTATTTTTTATATTAACGAACGTAAATTTTTTATCTAGGGAAAATCAAATTAAAAGATAAATGAATTATTTATGTTTTTATATTCAATTATGTTCATACTTTAGGTATTTCCTTGCTAAATTAACTTTCAACTGTTTTGGACTATCAGATTGTTACACATTTATTATTGCTTTTATTATATTTTATACCTGCAAAACGGGCGGGTCAGGTCGGGTGGTGTAACGGGTCGTTTTGAAAAAAGTGTCATTTTGCTTCAGGCCAGGATGTGTTTGAGTCAGAATGGGTCGCTTCAAAAAGGGTCGTTTTGGTTCGGGTCAAACATGTGGCTTTTAAATAAGGGCCATTGTGGTTCGGGTGAAAACGAATCTTGACTCATTACCCAAACCCACCCAACTTGCCCATTTTGCCACCACTAATATATACCATCAAATTCCAAGGTCTTTCTGGTTCAGCGCAAAGAAGATCAAAAAGGACACCTGTTGGTATGTACCTGAAATGTCCAGCATTATGTCGGATAAGAAGCTAAACTTTGTAGATTTGAAGTAATTTAACTCCCAATCTAATACAAAGGCTAATAAAATCTAAACACAATTAAGGTTTGGTTTAAAGTTTAAACTGCTGTTATTCAGAAACACACAAAACGGTCACTAATTCCAACAGTAACATCTCCCGAAACACACCCAAACGGGTCACTAATCCCAACAGTAACATCTAACGATAACCATGTGCCTTATTCCATCAATTACTTCTTGGCTTTCTTCTTTCTTCTTGCCTTATTCCAGATAAATAACTTCCTTTTGTTCGGTCGGTCTCTGGTTCTGAAATGATTTGATTAGAGTCAGCATTTCTTCATTTACCTGCCAAGATTTTTTAATTGATTAAATTTAAAACATTTAACACACAAACATATTATAGTAACTTCTAGCGCACAAACATATTATGTTAGATTAGCCCATATACCTGTGGATTAAGCAAAAAAGCATAAATGTCACGACTGCATGAAGGACATCTCGTAACATTTCTATCTTTACAACCTAACAAGCATGACTTGCAGAAGTTATGAGCACACGGTGTAGTAAGGGGAAGATCCATCACTTTGTTGCACATATTACAAGCAAACTCTGCACCACAATTACTTTATTAAATAAGATTTTCATTAAAAGCTAATACAATTGATTTTCTATACAAAAACACCTTAAAAAGAGATGAAAAATCTAACTCAAATTCCTAAAAGCCTAAAATTACTAACCTTTGAGAAGTTTTTCACTATATAAACGTTGCACCACAATTAGAGGAATTTTCCATAACCAACGAGCTTTTTCATTCTACACACGAAACTGAGTATTATGGTTCATAAAATGTAATGAACAGTTTCTAAAAAGCAGTTATACTAACAAAATAATCTACAAAAGAAGTTAAATCTTAGAAAAAGCTGCATTATCATACATCATAATCCCAATAAGGGGGTCCCTTCCTTTCTATAACATCAATTCCACGTTGCAGTTGCAGCTCAATAGGCAAAGGCCTTGGACGGTCTCCATATTTATCGCTGTAAAATTATAATCAATGTAAATAACTGAAGTTCATTTTACAAATTTTATATGCTGAAAAATATAAATTTCACGAGAGCAATAGCAGACCTTGTCCAAGCAGCAGGATTATTATCACAACGAACAAAAAGATACCGCCCGACATCACGTCCCTATAGGAGTAATTAAAAGTCAACAAACATTGTTGGGAAAAGTTCAGACCTATTAAATAATTAACAAGCCAATATTGAGATATCCTACTTGAATTCCAGATTTCCTCCAGCATTTCTCAATTCTGTATACCCCATCAAACCTGATGAGTCCATTCTCAGGTTCATAAGCTGATCGATATCCATTATTGCACCTGCTCATTTTGTTATAGAGGCTTTGTGAGACTCTATGGAAGAAAATAAATAAAACTTTACTAACAAAAGAAAAAAGATGATAAACAGAAACATGACCACTTATCTTGACTAATAAACGTCCTTTTTAATCTTTTCATAAGATATTCTCGTCTATTGCAATATAAATTAATAAAATTCTCAAAACAACAAACAGCTGGGAAACTTAATACTAGCTGTCTTTTGTATCTATAGTTTCTGAATCAAAAATTCATTATCTGTGAACACTTGATTAGGGACGGCAATTCGTGACACAAGAAAAAATAAACAGGTTTCAGTGTTGTGTCTTCCAGAATCATCGTCAGATCTCGTTCGTTGGGCTTTTTTGAGATGCAATGTCGGCCTTGAGTTATTCAACTGAGGTATTGCAATCGGATCTGGTGGCTTACCACCGCTGTAATCGAAACTGCTCCAGGTCTTAAACATGGCTAATTTTTCTCAGCAATGGAACCATTGTTACAACCAGAAAAAATTGACAAATTATAAAAAGGGAAATCAACTACAAGATAGTGGGTGTTTGGGTTAGCTTATTTTGGAGCAACTTATAACTTATTGACTTACAAAAGTTAATAAGTTGTTTTTAGAGTGTTTGGATTAACTTATATAAGTTATTTTTGTGTGTGGAGAAATTGTTTTGGAGAAGTTAGAAATTCTAACTTATAACTTTGTGGTTTAGATATGGCTGAATTTCGATATCTGCTTTATTTTTATTTTTTTATTTATAACGCTAACAATTATCGTGTTGGTTTAAAAGATGCATGTACACCATAGTTATAAATGTCATGTTACATATATGCATATCATATACTTTTTTACGTTTACATATATGTAAATAAGTAGTTTACAAGTATAAAGTTAATTTACACACATGTAATAAAGCGATTTACACACGTGTAACCAACAACAAAAACATATAATCGTAGTAAAATAAAATATAACATTCATTAAAACAAGTCTTTGAACAGATGGGGATGGTTCAAATGAAAACCACTTTTATTGTGAAAACTCGAAAACTAACTAAAAAAAGCCTAAAAAACACACAAATTTTTTTTTTATAAAAATCGCTGGTTTTTATATATGAAAAAAAACTTTTTTTCAAAAAAAAAAAAAAAATTTGTAGTACACATACACATGTGCACTACACAAATTTTTTTTTTTTTTGAAAATTTTTTTTATATAAAAAAACTTGCGAAAATTATTATGCAAAAAAAAATATTTTTGTATGTTTTTTTGGCTTTTTTAATTAGTTTTCGAGTTTTCACAATAACTAATGGTTTTCATTTGAACCTTCCCCTTGAACATATATATACCATGAAATTCGAAAAGTTTAAAATATTATTGAACAAATAAACCCTATAAATTAGGCTAAAACCAATGTCACATTGTACACAATCATGTGGTTATTTGTGAAATAGCAATTCTAGAAACAAATTTGTAAATATACTCAATGAGATTCATGCATAATGTCATAAGAGCATACCTCATAACACTTAAAGCTTCATCATTATCATCTCTGTTAGTAAGAATCGATAAAGAAAAGATATAGATCATGTTTTGAGACCTTTTGCAAATAAAAGGTTTAAAAAACAATTATTAAATCTTTTGTGCATTGCATACCTTCCGGTGTAAAGGAACCAATCACCATGATCCTCATCATCCTCATTTTCTCCATAAACCCCCACAGGAAACTTATTTTTTTTAACCAGATCTTCCAATATATCTCTTACATGGTCAGGCTCTTCAAGAAGGTTATCTTGTGGGGCAATAACAGCTACACGCCCATCCTTGTAAATGAGGATGGCTTTTTTATCGTTTATGACATGATAAGTGGGTTTGGGTTGCCCAAAAGCAATGTCAACGGTGAATTCTCTACTTCTTCTGTCTATGACATAATGCATGTTGTGTTGTAGCTTAGAAACATCGGGAGAAACAATCCCCATCGCCTTCTTCATCGTACTTAAAAGTGACCAATTTATTCGAACTTGACGCGGCATATCTCTTGAACATATGACACAAGTAAGCCTCCCATCAGCAACACGCTTCTCGTAACACTCGAGACAATAGTTGTGACCGCATTGTATCTGTAACATAAACAAAGGATTTATTTTGAACAAAATAATGATTAACAAAGATAAATATGATATAATTTTTGAAAAATAATAATACCGTGATGGGCCTTTGCAAGAGTTGCTCACGATAGGAGCAGTTGTAGCAACTGCCGGCCATGAAGGAATTGTAGCTTTTGGTGGTGCGGCGTAGAGGGATATTGGGAATCACGGATGAGTTTTAGGCTTTGTTGATTTTATATTGGGAATTAGGGATGAGTTTGGACCGTCGTCTTCGCGAGTTTTGTTAGGTTTGTTAGGGTATCTTCGCGAGTTTTGTTAGGGTATCGAAGTTTTCTTTTATTCAAAATTTTTTTTTCTTTTTTCCTTAATGTTTATCTTTCTTCAGGATCAAGTTTTCTTTTATGCAATTTTCTTTTTCATTTTTCTTTATGTTTATCTATTTTCTTAATTTACTACATATACATTTATACCAACCTATTTTTAATTTAATTTTATTCCCAATTTAAAATTACGCTTTCATCCTTCGTTTAAAATTACGTTTTTGCCCCCAGCTCAAATTAAAATTTTAATTTTGCCCCTAGCTCAAAATTACGCTTTTGCCCTCGGGTCAAAAACTCATTTTTAATTTTGTTCCCAGTTTAAAATTACGGTTTCGCCCTCCGTTTAAAATTACATTTTTGACCCCAGTTCAAAATAAAATGTTGTTTTTCCCTCTAGCTCAAAATTACGATTATGCCCTCATCTCAAAATTATTTTTTTTTCTCACAGTTCAAATATTTTCAAGTTGAGGGAATAGTGCCAGGCATCTTGCCTGGCACTTCCCTATTGGACCAACCCATTTTTTTTAATTTTATTCCCAGTTTAAAATTACACTTTCGTCCTTCGTTTAAAATTTCGTTTTTGCCCCCAGCTCAAAATAAAATTATAATTTTGCCCCTAGCTCAAAATTACACTTTTGGCATCGGTTCAAAAACTCATTTTTAATTTTGTTCCCAGTTTAACATTACGGTTTCGCCCTCTGTTTAAAATTACGTTTTTGCCCTCAGTTCAAAATAAAATGGTGTTTTTTTTCTCTAGCTAAAAATTACGATTCTGCCCTCCACTCAAAATTACGTTTTTGCCCACAGTTCAAAATAAAATTATGTTTCCCCCCGTAGCTCAAAATTATGATTTTCCTCTCAGTTTAAAATTATAATTTCGCCTCTAGTTCAAAATATAATTACGATTTTGCCCTCTATACATACATACATGTTATGAGAGACAAATATTCGGCTTATTGCCCCGCAACGCGGGCGGGGCCAAAACTAGTGAATATACAAACTCAATAGGAACTTGAGAAGTCTGAATTCTTTTTATTCACTGCAAGAATGGATGTGTAGAAAAACTAAAGAAGGGACAACTAGTTATTATTAAAGATAGATCGATAAAGAAACTACAAGGCTCCTGGGTTTGTATTGGTTAAATAAATAAATAATATTTAACTATATATAATTTATCATATAACCATATATCTATAACTAGGTTATAACCCCGTGTATTACACGGGTCGAATACATGAACTTTATATACTAAATAATAAAACAATATATCTTTAAAAACCTCTTTTATTGCACGAGTTGAATAAATATAATTTTATATATTAAATAATAGTTTGGTTTTCGTAATAAATAATTTGTTTTATTTAAAAATATCTTAAGTTAACAATTTAAATTTTAGAATAATATTCTATTAGAAAAATAGAAGAATGGTATTCAAAATTTAAAGTAAGATGAAATTTAATATTAGCTCATTATTTGTTGATTTATTTATTTAATATAAGATAAGTTTGGAAGTGAGGCGAGAAAATCATAAAATAAACGCTTACAATGAATGATAGGTGTTCACATTAATGTTTTATTATATAGTATAGTATAAATATATATTTATATTGATATAAATAGATTATTATATTGTAGTAAAATTTGTTAACAAATTCTCAATAAATTTAACCCTTTATTTAAAACTTGTAAATGCAACGAAGTCTCAATAAATTTAACCATTTATTTAAAACTTGTAAATGTAGAAATGATAAATAATATTAGTTAATTTTATTTTAAATTTCGTAAAATCTATTTGATACCAAACTAAACAAAACGTTCAAATATATAGTTAATATCAAGAGTAAATTACAATTTTGGCCCCTGTGATGATATCACTTTTACCCTTTTAGCCAAAAAACGAATCTTAACATCTGAGCCCACAACGTCTTTTTTTTTTCTAACCCTTTTGGCCCCTACCAAAAGAGTTAGAAAAAAAGACGTTGGGGTCCAAAAGGGTTAGAAAAAAAAACGTTGAGGGTTCAGATGTTAAAATATTCATTTTTGGACTAAAAGGGTAAAAGTGATATAACCACATGGGCCAAAATCGTAATTTACTATAATATCAAATTAGATAACTAAGTTTGAATTTGAAGTAAATAGATAAATATAAAAGTAATAATTAAACTAAATAATATTTAGTAGGAGGATTATCTATAATTAATTAGAAAAGATTAAACTAAAATTATAATTATCCATAAGACATGGCTTAATATAATGACAAGTGTCCTCAAAGTGGTTTCTTTTATTATATGTATAGATTATATGATACCTTTTTAACGGTAATCTCGCGCACTCTTGGGGCATGACGTGATTGTCATGGTCACGCAAATTTAATCCCAATAACAACTATATAGATAGCGGTAAGTGGGTATCGAACACAGGGAGTTTGTGGAATGTGTGTTATGTGAAGATTTATCTAAGTTACCTAAAATTAAACTAATTGCAAGAAAAGAAAATTTCAATGTTGGGTTGAATGGTTTTAATTATCTAGAGTTACTAAATTAGATTACAAATCAAAGTAAGTTTTGTAACAGGATAAGAGGGTAGTAATCATCCTGAGTTTCAGGTTTTAAGTGACAATCAAGGTTTATGTTCAACTGGAAAGAACTACATAGACATAGCTCATGCAAGATCAATTATTTGTGATGAAAGGGAACTAAGTACTCGGATTCCTAGAACGCGAGGTTGTTACCCGATGACCAATTAACATATATCCAACCCTAATCCCTCCCATGATATCTCGATTGCCAACGGCACCAAGAACGTATGGTTTAGAACTATGATCAAACATACATCAACAATTTACAAACACCCAATCAAGCACCATAATAAACTAACAACACATGCACAGTTTAATATTCCAGAAATTCAAGAACAAAACATAATTGTCACAAGTAAACCTTACATTCGGGATGATCACCAAGCAACCTAGCCGCTCATAGTGTGGTGAATCATCATCACAATCAAACCTTTGTTTATTGGAATCAAAAACAAAGTATTCATGTTTTGACCACTCAAGAACACAAGAGAAGAGCCAAAAATCGCCCCTCCCCTCCGTCAAAACCGACAATGATCAGCATACTTGAAAAGACACCATCAAACTCCTTTTAATGAGGCAGTTACGGTTTTTTTTTTCGTCATGACCACCGTAAATTACGGTATCACCGTAATTTACGGTGAAGTTAAAAGTGTTACGGTGGAGATAGTCTGATTTACGGTGATGTAATGTTGACTTGTGTGCCTCCAAGGTGTATGTGTTGTCTGCCCAAGATGTGCCGCCCAACATGAGAAGTCCACGCGTGATGGCCCTCCAAACCGTCCAATCCTTCACATGATGTTTCTGCCTCTTGCATGCGTGTGTTTTATCAAACCCAAGACACCCACGTGATGTTCAAGTGTGATGTGCCGCCACATGTTGATGATTACTATGTTGTCGCAAAAAACAAAACCCATCCTCACATGAGTTCCCTTCTCATAATCTCGGCCCAGTCAAAGAAATCCACAAGGCTCCATTATATGGCGGCCCAATACAAAAAGTCCACAAGATCCTTAGTGATCACAATAATTAATTTCCCTTGCATATGCTTCTCCTTTGTCAGATGTGATGATGATGTTGTTGACTTAAAAACCACATGACTTCTCTTGTGCCTTCCTTTTCACCAAATCACGAGATGATGATGATGTTGTTGTTGTGTATTGTGAGGTGTAAGACTTAAACTAGTCCCACCTTTCCTTGTCAACGTGTATATATGACAAAAGAACCTCCCTTCAATTATGGCGGCTGCCATCAAAATATATTTTTTTTTTGAACGGCGAAACTTCTATATAAAATATAGAAAAAGGGCCAGCAAGAAACTGGAACCCCAGTTAAACAATTACATCACGGATATTAAATTTGCACCATCTAGCCCAATTAAGGTTTACATATTTAGATCGACTAGTAATCCAGTAAAATGCATTTTCTTTAATGTTGTCCGCCGTTCTATTGAAATGGATGTGATTGTTGTTGAATGTCGCTTCGTTCCTTGCCTTCCATATCTCCCATGTCGAAACCAAGAGGACCCCTTCTATAACCTTTTTCCAATCCTTTGACCCTTTCATATTTGCTACGATTCCAAGAATTTGCTGCAAAGAGACATCGGAAGACGGGAAAGGAATCTTAAGCCACACAAGAATGCACCACCAAGTAGCTTTAGACACCCAACAGTCCCAAAGAACGTGAAACGCCGTTTCTTCACTCAAACCGCATCTAGAACATAAACGGTTTTGAATGAAGACTCCTCTCTTAGCAAGACTAAATTTAACCGGAATCTTGTTTAGACACGCCCTCCACCCGAAAATATTAATTTTAGGCGGAACCCAATTATTCCAAAACGGCCATAAAAAATCGTTATCTTTCTTCGCTGCATCAAATAACAAATTTCTCACCTTCGAGACCTTTAAAGGATCATTGTTGCTATTATCCCAGACCCAATAATCCGGTCCATTATGAAGATTATAATTGTTCACCAAATTGACAAGCTGAACAAATGCATCCTTTTCCATACCTTGCTGCAGATTACGAGCCCATACTCCCAACCAAGAAAATTGCCCAGCACCATCCATGTAATCCATAATTTTTGCTTCTTTATTTTGGGCTACTTTAAAGAGACATTTAATACGATCCTTCAACGGCCCCGACCCAACCCAATTGTCTAACCAGAAACAAATTTTGTCCCCCGACCCCGCCACGCCTTTGATATTTTTCAAAAGAGACATACCATGCGCACTAAAATCTTTCTCGATACCTCCTATATCTTTCCACATGCCGGCGACTCTACGATTAAGCGGGAAAGATAGGAAACTGTTCTTCACTTTATGAATCGCCTCCACCACCCGGACCCAAATGGCACCTTTGTTGTCTTTAAATTTCCACCACCACTTAGCTAGGAGAGCTAAGTTCAAATTCCGGATATCTCCAATGCCCAAACCCCCAAGACGTTTAGGACGCACCATCTTACCCCAATCAATCCATTTAATGTTTCTCTTCCCATCCTTTAGACCCCACACGAAGTTTTTTCTAATTTTTTCTAGCTCCTTTATCATTCCAAGAGGCGCCTTAAACAATGATAGATAATAAATCGGAAGAGCCCCAAGCACCGCTTTAGCTAACGTGACCCTCCCCGCCAAATGTATATTTATGAAGAGTCCTTTTTTTTATGTTGACCTAAATTACTTTTGGGCTCCACCCAAAGTCTCCCAAAAATCCACATAGTGCACGTGATGATGGCTGATGATGATTATGTTCCTCTTTGTCTACTGTGATGATATATGTTTTTATTATCAAGTCATAATCCCCATCACATGATTGAATCTGGTTTGTATATTCAACCGTAGCCTACGGTTCTAATTTAACCGAATTAAACGATTTACCTGTAAAACACATGAACACCCGTAGTTATCACATTCATGATAAATAACCGTGTAAAATATGGGATATGCACGTATTTAGCTCATTTAAGGGTTGTCCTACGGACCACCCGTCACATCCCCACACTTACCCGTTGCTTGTCCCAAGCAACCGATTCAAAAACTATTTCAAAACCACAAGCGATCAAGATGCAAACCAAGCTAAAATGTATCGTCCTTTTAATAACTTTCAATCATACCACAAGACACACCCCTCACAAAAATCTCTCGGTAACAAAAATTATTAGCATAATGCTAAACCACTCAATGCGTGTGTGTGTGTGCGCGACAATAAGCTTGTATACAAATCAAGTTTCCTCCTAACAAATATCTAACATGCTTTAAAATCAAAGGGACTTGCGGGTTGCAACGAGGCTAGGTGTAAAGGTAGGAAAATGGGAAAATATATATGCGAGAACTAATTGATTTGACCCGGTTTTTATTTCTACTACAAAACAAAGCAAACATCAACTATATACACAGCTTCTTGACATTCTCACTCTATTGCAATTAAATACTTTTTTTTCTTTTTTTCATATTTTTCTCTTTCTCTTTTTTTTTTCTCTTATCATTTTTTTTTTCATTTTTTTTTTCATAACACATCAAACTTAACAATATATACAAGACATCACTATTACATACTAAATCTCCTAAACCGGGTCATCTCAAAAGGTAAAATTTTTGTAGGAAGTAGGCTCGGGTCACAATCGAATGGTCTAAGGCTCAACATGGCTTTCTAAGGACCAAACCCCCACCCCTCACAATACCAAGCTCATATATGTAACGTATGAGGTCCAACCCACCAATCCCGCACTCTCACACATCTAGACGAGGCTTCCTAAAAGTCCCCCTATCATTTTCAAAAGCATGCTAATTCTAGGATTTAACAAGTATTCACACACAAGTTCTATTAACACAACAACACACACCGCCACTCAAACAATGAAATATCAATAACAATCATGTGTGGCTCAAATCCTCACCAAGAAAAGACTAGGAATGGGTGTCAGTGTGTCAAATGGAACAATATCAAGCTTTCAAATTTTTACACTTTTCGCTTGAATTTACAAAAATTTTAAAATTCTCAAAAATTCCCCCATCCCCACACTTGGGATACATTGTCCCAATGTATGGTTTTGAGGAAAAGATCGCTTTAACCAAGAACATCAACAATTGCTTATACTCTCAAACCCCAAATTTTTTTATTTTTTTTTATTTTAATTATTAAAAACACCACCAATTCCTTCACAACCCATAAACTAAACACATCAAAACACCACCCAACCGCCCAACCAAAAACTTAAACATGAATATATACAAAGGGGCACAAGATGAGAACAAGACACGACATGATTAGTAAATCAGCAGTGTTGGTAGTGATGCAGCTGCGGTAATCGAACCGGTTCAAAAACATCTCTCAGATTCGTCGATATCTCAACAGGGATGTTGCCAAACATCCCCACACTTGAATCATTGCATCCGCGAGGATTGAAACGTAATAACCTGCCAACACACAAACACAACACCAAAACAAAGTCAAACAAAGCAAAACAAAACAAAATACAAATACAATACTCTACATCCTCGGGCTGCCTCCCGAGAGCGCTAAGTTTAAAGGTCTTCAGCCAGACCATACCTGATATGCCTCAAGGTGGTCTTAATGCACACTTACCCGCAACATTTCCAACAAATGCCCGGAAATTTACATGCCATCTCCATAGATTTGTCAGTCTATTTGGCATGTTAAAGCTGCTCCTGCGGGCTTTGCTAGTCCACTTCATGACATATACCTTAATGTCTGGTAGTTTCACCCTTCTCATCTTATTTCTCGAACCCTCTTCCCCACACTTGTTAATTTGAATTATGGGAAGAGATTCGGTACACATATCCATCCCATCAGCCTGCTCTACCTCATAATCTGCACACATCATCTGCTCTACAAGTGACTCTTCGTCAGATAAAGGACTCATTGGTGTGGTATTATCCTCCACAACCTCCTCCTTCATGTGAGAATAATCTCTAATATCGCCAGGTAATGGTGAGAGGCGTTCTTCTATCTCTATCTTCAATTTTAAAGTATGACACTTAGAGACTAAGCAGCTGATTCGGTCTTCATCGGACAGGTTGGGTGTTGCTAAATATTGCTCGAGTTTGGACAAAGTTACTTCCAATACAGCAAGCTCTTTTTCCTCCTCGGTCTCATAAACATAAACACCCTCGGGCTCAGAATATTCTTCGGGATGATATTGTCGATATCCCTGATACGGTCTATAGATGCGCGCTTCCATCATCTTTTTATTCCAATACTTCGGGTTTTCCGAATACACCGGGCACACATCATAATCATAAGTGTGATCGCGACCGCAACAAAAACATAGACCATCCATCCTTGCCTCATAATAAACTTCCTCGTCCCGATCGTATCCATATGAATAATAGTCATCCTCCATTTCTGATTCATAATCGTCAACGTATGATGGAGGTGGAAGCTGTGAAACATAAGACACCGGTTTTCCATGTGCCCTCCTGTAGTGAGCCTCGTGGCAACCAATACATGGATGTCGTGGACCCCCGCACAATCTACACGTAAATAAGCTGAAATTTGTGTAATGCCCTGTCATCCTGCACAACACAACTCAACTACCAAGTGTAAATCATGAACATAAAAGAAATCTTTTTGGTTTTTTTTTTTTTAATTTTTTTTTCTTTTAATTTTTGTTTTCAAACTAATACACAAGATAACACACGTTGCGCACTACTCCCCGGCAACGGCGCCAAAATTTGACGTGATTGTCGTGGTCACGCAAATTTAATCCCAATAACAACTATATAGATAGCGGTAAGTGGGTATCGAACACATGGAGTTTGTGGAATGTGTGTTATTTGAAGATTTATCTAAGTTACCTAAAATTAAACTAATTGCAAGAAAAGAAAATTTCAATGTTGGGTTGAATGGTTTTAATTATCTAGAGTTACTAAATTAGATTACAAATCAAAGTAAGTTTTGTAACAGGATAAGAGGGTAGTAATCATCCCGAGTTTCAGGTTTTAAGTGACAATCAAGGTTTATGTTCAACTGGAAAGAACTACATAGACATAGCTCATGCAAGATCAATTATTTGTGATGAAAGGGAACTAAGTACTCGGATTCCTAGAACGCGAGGTTGTTACCCGATGACCAATTAACATATATCCAACCCTAATCCCTCCCATGATATCTCGATTGCCAACGGAACCAAGAACGTATGGTTTAGAACTATGATCAAACATACATCAACAATTTACAAACACCCAATCAAGCACCATAATAAACTAACAACACATGCACAGTTTAATATTCCAGAAATTCAAGAACAAAACATAATTGTCACAAGTAAACCTTACATTCGGGATGATCACCAAGCAACCTAGCCGCTCATAGTGTGGTGAATCATCATCACAATCAAACCTTTGTTTATTGGAATCAAAAACAAAGTATTCATGTTTTGACCACTCAAGAACACAAGAGAAGAGCCAAAAATCGCCCCTCCCCTCCGTCAAAACCGACAATGATCAGCATACTTGAAAAGACACCATCAAACTCCTTTTAATGAGGCAGATACGGTTTTTTTTTTCGTCATGACCACCGTAAATTACGGTATCACCGTAATTTACGGTGAAGTTAAAAGTGTTACGGTGGAGATAGTCTGATTTACGGTGATGTAATGTTGACTTGTGTGCCTCCAAGGTGTATGTGTTGTCTGCCCAAGATGTGCCGCCCAACATGAGAAGTCCACGCGTGATGGCCCTCCAAACCGTCCAATCCTTCACATGATGTTTCTGCCTCTTGCATGCGTGTGTTTTATCAAACCCAAGACACCCACGTGATGTTCAAGTGTGATGTGCCGCCACATGTTGATGATTACTATGTTGTCGCAAAAAACAAAACCCATCCTCACATGAGTTCCCTTCTCATAATCTCGGCCCAGTCAAAGAAATCCACAAGGCTCCATTATATGGCGGCCCAATACAAAAAGTCCACAAGATCCTTAGTGATCACAATAATTAATTTCCCTTGCATATGCTTCTCCTTTGTCAGATGTGATGATGATGTTGTTGACTTAAAAACCACATGACTTCTCTTGTGCCTTCCTTTTCACCAAATCACGAGATGATGATGATGTTGTTGTTGTGTATTGTGAGGTGTAAGACTTAAACTAGTCCCACCTTTCCTTGTCAACGTGTATATATGACAAAAGAACCTCCCTTCAATTATGGCGGCTGCCATCAAAATATATGTATGTATATTTATGAAGAGTCCTTTTTTTATGTTGACCTAAATTACTTTTGGGCTCCACCCAAAGTCTCCCAAAAATCCACATAGTGCACGTGATGATGGCTGATGATGATTATGTTCCTCTTTGTCTACTGTGATGATATATGTTTTTATTATCAAGTCATAATCCCCATCACATGATTGAATCTGGTTTGTATATTCAACCGTAGCCTACGGTTCCAATTTAACCGAATTAAACGATTTACTTGTAAAACACATGAACACCCGTAGTTATCACATTCATGATAAATAACCGTGTAAAATATGGGATATGCACGTATTTAGCTCATTTAAGGGTTGTCCTACGGACCACCCGTCACATCCCCACACTTACCCGTTACTTGTCCCAAGCAACCGATTCAAAAACTATTTCAAAACCACAAGCGATCAAGATGCAAACCAAGCTAAAATGTATCGTCCTTTTAATAACTTTCAATCATACCACAAGACACACCCCTCACAAAAATCTCTCGGTAACAAAAATTATTAGCATAATGCTAAACCACTCAATGCGTATGTGTGTGTGCGCGACAATAAGCTTGTATACAAATCAAGTTTCCTCCTAACAAATATCTAACATGCTTTAAAATCAAAGGGACTTGCGGGTTGCAACGGAGCTAGGTGTAAAGGTAGGAAAATGGGAAAATATATATGCGAGAGCTAATTGATTTGACCCGGTTTTTATTTCTACTACAAAACAAAGCAAACATCAACTATATACACAGCTTCTTGACATTCTCACTCTATTGCAATTAAATACTTTTTTTTTCTTTTTTTCATATTTTTCTCTTTCTCTTTTTTTTTCTCTTTTTTCTTTTATCATTTTTTTTTTCATTTTTTTTTCATAACACATCAAACTTAACAATATATACAAGACATCACTATTACATACTAAATCTCCTAAACCGGGTCATCTCAAAAGGTAAAATTTTTGTAGGAAGTAGGCTCGGGTCACAATCGAATGGTCTAAGGCTCAACATGGCTTTCTAAGGACCAAACCCCCACCTCTCACAATACCAAGCTCATATATGTAACGTATGAGGTCCAACCCACCAATCCCGCACTCTCACACATCTAGACGAGGCTTCCTAAAAGTCCCCCTATCATTTTCAAAAGCATGCTAATTCTAGGATTTAACAAGTATTCACACACAAGTTCTATTAACACAACAACACACACCGCCACTCAAACAATGAAATATCAATAACAATCATGTGTGGCTCAAATCCTCACCAAGAAAAGACTAGGAATGGGTGTCAGTGTGTCAAATGGAACAATATCAAGCTTTCAAATTTTTACACTTTTCGCTTGAATTTACAAAAATTTTAAAATTCTCAAAAATTCCCCCATCCCCACACTTGGGATACATTGTCCCAATGTATGGTTTTGAGGAAAAGATCGCTTTAACCAAGAACATCAACAATTGCTTATACTCTCAAACCCCAAATTTCTTTTTCTTTTTTTTTTTATTTTAATTATTAAAAACACCACCAATTCCTTCACAACCCATAAACTAAACACATCAAAACACCACCCAACCGCCCAACCAAAAACTTAAACATGAATATATACAAAGGGGCACAAGATGAGAACAAGACACGACCTGATTAGTAAATCAACAGTGTTGGTAGTGATGCAGCTGCGGTAATCGAACCGGTTCAAAAACATCTCTCAGATTCGTCGATATCTCAACAGGGATGTTGCCAAACATCCCCACACTTGAATCATTGCATCCGCGAGGATTGAAACGTAATAACCTGCCAACACACAAACACAACACCAAAACAAAGCCAAACAAAGCAAAACAAAACAAAATACAAATACAATACTCTACATCCTCGGGCTGCCTCCCGAGAGCGCTAAGTTTAAAGGTCTTCAGCCAGACCATACCTGATATGCCTCAAGGTGGTCTTAATGTACACTTACCCGCAACATTTCCAACAAATGCCCGGAAATTTACATGCCATCTCCATAGATTTGTCAGTCTATTTGGCATGTTAAAGCTGCTCCTGCGGGCTTTGCTAGTCCACTTCATGACATATACCTTAATGTCTGGTAGTTTCACCCTTCTCATCTTATTTCTCGAACCCTCTTCCCCACACTTGTTAATTTGAATTATGGGAAGAGATTCGGTACACATATCCATCCCATCAGCCTGCTCTACCTCATAATCTGCACACATCATCTGCTCTACAAGTGACTCTTCATCAGATAAAGGACTCATTGGTGTGGTATTATCCTCCACAACCTCCTCCTTCATGTGAGAATAATCTCTAATATCGCCAGGTAATGGTCAGAGGCGTTCTTCTATCTCTATCTTCAATTTTAAAGTATGACACTTAGAGACTAAGCAGCTGATTCGGTCTTCATCGGACAGGTTAGGTGTTGCTAAATATTGCTCGAGTTTGGACAAAGTTACTTCCAATACAGCAAGCTCTTTTTCCTCCTCGGTCTCATAAACATAAACACCCTCGGGCTCAGAATATTCTTCGGGATGATATTGTCGATATCCCTGATACGGTCTATAGATGCGCGCTTCCATCATCTTTTTATTCCAATACTTCGGGTTTTCCGAATACACCGGGCACACATCATAATCATAAGTGTGATCGCGACCGCAACAAAAACATAGACCATCCATCCTTGCCTCATAATAAACTTCCTCGTCCCGATCGTATCCATATGAATAATAGTCATCCTCCATTTCTGATTCATAATCGTCAACGTATGATGGAGGTGGAAGCTGTGAAACATAAGACACCGGTTTTCCATGTGCCCTCCTGTAGTGAGCCTCGTGGCAACCAATACATGGATGTCGTGGACCCCCGCACAATCTACACGTAAATAAGCTGAAATTTGTGTAATGCCCTGTCATCCTGCACAACACAACTCAACTACCAAGTGTAAATCATGAACATAAAAGAAATCTTTTTGGTTTTTTTTTTTTAAAATTTTTTTTTCTTTTAATTTTTGTTTTCAAACTAATACACAAGATAACACACGTTGCGCACTACTCCCCGGCAACGGCACCAAAATTTGACGTGATTGTCGTGGTCACGCAAATTTAATCCCAATAATAACTATATAGATAGCGGTAAGTGGGTATCGAACACATGGAGT
This sequence comes from Helianthus tuberosus, assembly GCA_030545235.1. Lineage (NCBI taxonomy): Eukaryota > Viridiplantae > Streptophyta > Magnoliopsida > Asterales > Asteraceae > Helianthus > Helianthus tuberosus. The sequence continues at coordinate 309,465 of JARYGA010061028.1, forward strand.
TTGTGGAATGTGTGTTATTTGAAGATTTATCTAAGTTACCTAAAATTAAACTAATTGCAAGAAAAGAAAATTTCAATGTTGGGTTGAATGGTTTTAATTATCTAGAGTTACTAAATTAGATTACAAATCAAAGTAAGTTTTGTAACAGGATAAGAGGGTAGTAATCATCTCGAGTTTCAGGTTTTAAGTGACAATCAAGGTTTATGTTCAACTGGAAAGAACTACATAGACATAGCTCATGCAAGATCAATTATTTGTGATGAAAGGGAACTAAGTACTCGGATTCCTAGAACGCGAGGTTGTTACCCGATGACCAATTAACATATATCCAACCCTAATCCCTCCCATGATATCTCGATTGCCAACGGCACCAAGAACGTATGGTTTAGAACTATGATCAAACATACATCAACAATTTACAAACACCCAATCAAGCACCATAATAAACTAACAACACATGCACAGTTTAATATTCCAGAAATTCAAGAACAAAACATAATTGTCACAAGTAAACCTTACATTCGGGATGATCACCAAGCAACCTAGCCGCTCATAGTGTGGTGAATCATCATCACAATCAAACCTTTGTTTATTGGAATCAAAAACAAAGTATTCATGTTTTGACCACTCAAGAACACAAGAGAAGAGCCAAAAATCGCCCCTCCCCTCCGTCAAAACCGACAATGATCAGCATACTTGAAAAGACACCATCAAACTCCTTTTAATGAGGCAGTTACGGTTTTTTTTTTTCGTCATGACCACCGTAAATTACGGTATCACCGTAATTTACGGTGAAGTTAAAAGTGTTACGGTGGAGATAGTCTGATTTACGGTGATGTAATGTTGACTTGTGTGCCTCCAAGGTGTATGTGTTGTCTGCCCAAGATGTGCCGCCCAACATGAGAAGTCCACGCGTGATGGCCCTCCAAACCGTCCAATCCTTCACATGATGTTTCTGCCTCTTGCATGCGTGTGTTTTATCAAACCCAAGACACCCACGTGATGTTCAAGTGTGATGTGCCGCCACATGTTGATGATTACTATGTTGTCGCAAAAAACAAAACCCATCCTCACATGAGTTCCCTTCTCATAATCTCGGCCCAATCAAAGAAATCCACAAGGCTCCATTATATGGCGGCCCAATACAAAAAGTCCACAAGATCCTTAGTGATCACAATAATTAATTTCCCTTGCATATGCTTCTCCTTTGTCAGATGTGATGATGATGTTGTTGACTTAAAAACCACATGACTTCTCTTGTGCCTTCCTTTTCACCAAATCACGAGATGATGATGATGTTGTTGTTGTGTATTGTGAGGTGTAAGACTTAAACTAGTCCCACCTTTCCTTGTCAACGTGTATATATGACAAAAGAACCTCCCTTCAATTATGGCGGCTGCCATCAAAATATATGTATGTATATTTATGAAGAGTCCTTTTTTTTATGTTGACCTAAATTACTTTTGGGCTCCACCCAAAGTCTCCCAAAAATCCACATAGTGCACGTGATGATGGCTGATGATGATTATGTTCCTCTTTGTCTACTGTGATGATATATGTTTTTATTATCAAGTCATAATCCCCATCACTTGATTGAATCTGGTTTGTATATTCAACCGTAGCCTACGGTTCCAATTTAACCGAATTAAACGATTTACCTGTAAAACACATGAACACCCGTAGTTATCACATTCATGATAAATAACCGTGTAAAATATGGGATATGCACGTATTTAGCTCATTTAAGGGTTGTCCTACGGACCACCCGTCAGGGCACCTACTTGACCAAATAGAGTACTTCGAGAGTAACCCGAGTCCACAACCAATTTCAGGGAAAACCCGGTAACCCACCCGCCTATAGACATGATGGTGAAATTACCAGTAAAACCTGTTTGACTCAAGGATTATATTAAAACTATTATACGTTTGTTTATACGTGGCGACTCGCTAGTCTAATCAATCTCAGGGTTGAGATCCTGTACAAACAGTGCTAACTGTAAGAACCGTAAGAACAGATCTGAACCATTGCTAGTTTAATTCAAGGGTTGGGGTTGATTATAAATAAAACCCTTATAATTAAAAATTAGTACTAACAAGTTAGGGGTAATTTCGTAAAATTGCTAGTCATTTGACCATTTTCAATTAAATACAAATTCCACCAAGGTTTTTTAAACTAAAATAACTTTTATATACTTCATTATTTTTTTTTAAATATACCATAAAATCAAGTATTTTTTTTATCTTTAATATGAGTACCATATTGCTATTTTTTTATTTTTTTATAAAAGTAACTTTTAAAAAAGTTACCAAAAGTTGCTTTATAATTGTGCTGATAATGTGCTGATTATGTGTTAATTACATTACAATATAATACAAACAAACACCAAAAGTAGATATGATCAGCACATCTGATGTGCTGATAATGGAGAACGATTGAGGATGTTGTGCTAATGTCGTTTATGTTGATAATGGAGAACGATGTGCTGATAATGGAGAACGATTAAGGATGTTATGCTAATTATATAGTGTTGTACTGATTATATTTTTTGTGGTGGTTCCTACAGGTTGTTCGATCATGGAGAGTTACTAGATCATGGATATGTTAAAAAAAATTCAAACTTTGGTTTGAATTAAACTTGCATGGATTTAGGAATGTTTTAATAATTATTTTTAATTAATTATAAATAAATATGGTAAAAATGTCTAAATTACCCATAAACTAATTTTTTTATTGAGTGACACTTGTTAATAATGTGTTGGTTCTTACGGTTCTTACAAACATAAATGTTTGTATTTGATCCCATTCCTAGCACATCAGTAAACTATAGCAACACATCTTTTCTAATAGCACATTAACTTAGTAATAGCACATCATTAAACTATAACAACACAACTTTTATAATAGCACATTAACTTGAGTAATAGCCCATCGGTAAACTATAACAACACAATCATAACAATGATAACACTTTCATATAAATATATAATAAGCATATTAATAGCACATCGGTAAACAATAACAACACAACTTTTATAATAGCACAATAACTTGAGTAATAACACATCAGTAAACCATAACAACACAACTTTAATTATAATAACACATTGGTAAACCATATTAGCACAACTTTTATATTAGCACATCAATAAACTATAACAACACAACCTTAACTATAATAGCACATTGATAAACTATAACAACACAACTTTTATAACAGCACATTAACTAGAGTAATAGCAAATCTGTAAACTATAATAGCACAATCGTAATTATGATAACACTTTCATAAAAATGTATAAAATATTGTTTATTATGCTTCAATAAAATTAGACTATTATAACATTATAATAACAATGTTATAAACTATATAATAGCTAAAAATTGTAGCATATTTGTATAACATTGTTTCAAC